>JADMLL010000006.1:8083514-8295141 GCA_016920875.1 Columbicola columbae
AGAAAATCCTAAAAAATTTATTGTGCCTATTCATTAAAAACATTTTTATTTTTTACAGGAAAAACTTAAAACATTAAATATTTTAATGTGGCCTGCAATTTTAAAAAATGCATTAATTGAATGTGAGAGGTTGTATTTATATGAAAAAAAAGAAATTGTCATTCTTGAAGCTGCTGTCTTGTTAGGAGCTGGGTGGGATCGCCATGTTCATGAAGTGTGGGTTACAATTATTCCAAAACATGAGGTAAACATATGTCAAAACTTTTATTGCAAAAAATTCTTCACTGTTATTTTGAAAATAATGATTTTTAATTGAATAACATGGAATTGGAAAAGTTTATCAAATAGAACAAAGTAGCTTCTAAACTTTTGAAAGTTTTGTTTATCTAAAATATAAAGTCATGATACTGATGATACTGATAGTAATATTTCTATGATTTTTCATTCCTTAAAATTATTGTTTCAGGCAATTAAACGTGTGATGGAAAGAAATGGCCTAACAGAACAAGAAGCAAACTCAAGAATCGAAGCTCAACCTTCGAATTCCGAATTAGTTGAAGCTGCCAATATGGTGTTTTGTTCAATGTGGTCGTATGAATTCACTCGGCAACAAGTGGATAGAGCATGGAACTCAGTTCTATCTTTTATCAATAAAACATAGTGCAATATTATATATTTTTTTACGATTATTAAAGAAAATTTTTATATTAGGAACATCTAAAAGGGTGATGATATTTGTGCAATAGGGAAAATTTAAAGATTTAGGACTAGAGACTGAGTGGAAATGGAGGGGGAGTGAAAAGGAAAGTAATAAAAAATTAAAGAAGCATTAAATGAAAATCAAAAGATGGGAATGAAAACGGTCCTAAAAGAAAAAATCTTTGGAGTTGGTGAGGGACATTTGGTTAAAGGGAAGGGCATTTTATATTGACAGTACTATCAGAGTTGCAAGAGCAGAACTTGGATGGTTTCAGTTGTGGGGGGATTTGTGTAGACTGAGGATGCTGAGACGTACTAGGGCCACCGAGTCTTCCAAAACCTAAGTCTTCGAGTAAAGCGGAGATAAGGTTTTTTTTTACTGTGTTAGTAATTTTATAGTATGTATCTGGTTGTTAGTAGGGTACTAGCATTAGTTATTAGTTTTGTGTATCGGTTACAGACGCGGTCTAAGGTACTTGTATTAATTGTACTTCTGTTGTTAGGGATTGTTTTTTTGTTGGCGTTTACAGGGCAATGCCTGAAGAAGGCACGCCCAATATAAATAAATAAAAAAAACTTTTAACTTTAAACAATAATTTTCGTGTGCCTATTAATTTTATTATCATATCTATTGGAAATAAATTATTTATACTTTCCGTATAAAGTGTAAATAAATTTTTTTTTAATTTGAATTTTGGCGAAGTTTTCTGTTTTTCCAGCGTAAAAGTGATTAATTCCACGACACAACGTAGTACAATACTGCCACCAATAGGGGCGTTGCTAATCGAGCAAGTAGCGGTGGTTTTTATATTTATTTATTTATATTATTTGTAAATGGGAGAGTGAGAAAATTAAAAATGGAATTCTCACAATTAAAGATTATAATTTTCATTTTTCATAAAAGAATGATTTCGTAATAAATTGTGTGAGTTATTCATAGTTTTATTGATAACGCTCATGTTATCACGTGTAGTAAATGCCTTTTTTCGCATTAAAAAAACCAGCAAGATGGCGCATTAAATTTTGCTGATGAAGAAAATTCACATTTCTTTTCGCCAAAACACCAATGTGGCCTTATTAATTAGCTTATCTTTTGGTTAAATTTCTGCCAATGATAAATTAAATCTCCTGAATGCCAAATTTTGTCAGTAATTCTATTATTATCGCTCTACTTCATTAATTTCTTGACGAAATCCCCGTGTAATGTTTTGTTGGTTTTGAAGTGGAACTAAGTAGAATGTTTTGGAGAATATAGAAATGATTGAAAGTGTTTCTCGAAGAGCCTTCATCACGTCTAGTGGTTCTTACAACGTCCGTGCTTCGGAAGAAGCCAAAGAGAGGCGGAGAAAGACCATCAATACAGTCGTCATTTTCCTTGATGATTCTCAACATACATTTCAGATAGATGTGAGTATTAAAAAGGGATTTAAAAGTTGCTAGAAGTAACCCAAAGACCTTAGGTTATTGGTTTTAAAAGGTACAATAAGATCTGTGAGAATTAAATCGCCTTATTAATGAGATATTGTGAAAGTTTAATGGAATTAAGAATTTTTGTGTGCTGTTGTCTTTTTTGCAAGACTTGAGAGTATAATTTGTTTCAGAAACATGCCAAGGGGCAGGAATTATTGGATGCAGTTTTTCTTCATTTAGAATTAATTGAAAAAGATTATTTTGGACTTCAGTATTGTGATAATGCAAATAATTCATCCTACCAAAATCCTGATGTAATGGTAGAGTATAAATAAAATATTTTAATTTATTAGTGGGATATAATGGGTGTAAGCTTGTTATAAAACTATATAGAACTCCTGAAGTCTTTATAGCTAAATAATATTCCTATAATTAGACCATTTACAACAGTGACAGTTATTTATAGTTTCAATATTATTGATTTCAAATCAAATCATTAAAAAAGTATTTTAGTTAAATGATGTAATTAAATTTTTATGTATTGTGTCTTTATTGCAGAGGTGGTTGGATCCTAAAAAACCACTTAAAAAGCAAATTAGATCTGGTAATTTATACTTCAGGGTAAAATTTTATGTCATGGATCCAAGCAAATTACAAGAAGAATATACAAGGTATCATTTTTATCTTCAAGTTAGAAAAGATATTATTGCAGGGAGACTGATTGTACCAACTAGTGCTGCTTGCCTTCTAGCCAGTTACATAGTTCAATGTAAGTGCATTCATACCACAACATCATTTGATTTTATCAAAGAGAATTAAAATAAACGAAAATACTTATTTCAGCTGAATTAGGTGATTATAGTCCTGTTGAACATTCTCCTGGATATTTATCATCACTTCCACTTATTCCTGGCCAGACGGAAGAATTAGAAAGAAAGATCTCTGAATTGCATAAGCTTCATAAAGGTCAAACTCCTGCTGATGCAGAATACAATTTTTTAGATCATGCTAAGAGACTGGAAATGTATGGTGTGGACTTGCATAAGGCAAGAGTAAGTGTGGGTAATTAAGTATTTTACTAAAAAATGGTTTCAGTACAGAGGTATCTAACTGTTTACATTTTTTTTGCAACAGGATAGTTCTAATAAAGAAATTTATCTTGGAGTATCATCAGTTGGTTTGGTTGTCTTCCAAAATGATATAAAAGTCAATACCTTTTCCTGGTCTAAAATAGTTAAAATTTCATTTAAAAGAAAGCAATTTTTCGTGCAACTTCGTCGTGAGCAAGTAAGACTTTAGATGAAATTTATTTTATACTTTTCATAATACTGTATTAAAATCTTTAGATCTTAACAAATTTAAAAATCTATTGTTTCAGAGTGAAAACTACGACACTCTTTTAGGCTTTAATATGGTTTCTTATCGTCTTGTAAAAGTTTGTGGAAGTGCTGTGTCGAGCATCATACCTTCTTTAGATTACAGTCTCCTCATTTGAGGTCAAGGCGTTTTCCTTTGGGGTTAAGGTTTGGAATTGGGTCCAGGTTTTCTTATTCTGGGAAAACTGAGTTTCAGACTGTTGAAGAAGGAAAACAAAGAGCCAAAATGGAACGAAATTTTATTAGGTAATAGCTTGAATCAAATAATAATTTTGTTGGAACTCTTAGATTTTGTTTTCTGAGGGAAAGCTTTCTCTTTTCTAGATCTCCAAGTCGTCGTATTATTCGTTCAAGTGTTCAGTCTGCGGATGAGAAAATTAAACCGTCCACGAGGACCGCAAGGACTCATGATAACAAAGTAACTTCATTGGGATCAAGGGAACCAAGGCGAGCTTGGGATAAGTCTCCTACTCATGAGTATGTTGAAAGTTTGTAGTTGCATTCAAATTTATAGTTTTGCTGAGAATCCTACTTAGGAATTGCATTATGGTTATAGTGATGGTGGTTTTGAGGATCATCCGGCATTTGTTGCCAACGGAAGAGGACTATATGCAGAAGTTGATGGAGGCCATAGTTTGTCCTTGGATAATACTTCATTAGGAAGAAATTTAGGTAACAATAGAAATTAATTACTTAATTACTTTTGATTGTAATTTTGTTGTGTTTCATAAGAAAAAAATTTTTTTTCTCAAATTCATTAGTTTATGCTGATGAGGATTCTATGCCGTCTGAAAAAGAAGATGAAAAGGACATATCAGTAACAAATAACGTTAACAAAGTAAGGCAGTCCGAGCAGAAAACCGTCGTTTATTTAAGGCAACATGGTGTAGACGAATCTTTAATACCCGCGACCACTGATAATACGGAGGAAGGGGGAATGGTTGTTATTAAAATTACACCTGACGAACAGGGCAGATTTGGATTCAACGTTAAAGGTGGAGCTGACCTCGATTTACCGGTGAGTCGAATATTTTTTTATCTGTATCAAGATTCTATATTGAAAAGTTTCTTGGTAATATGAAATTTTTCATGTTCATGTCACAGGTTTTGGTTTCTCGAGTTGCTCCCAATACTCCTGCCGATCGTTGTTATCCAAAACTTAGTGAAGGTGACCAAGTTGTTCTTATTAATGGCATTGACATTGCTCATATGACTCACGAGGAGGTTGTCAATCTGATACGAAATGCTAGAGATAATGCGCCCGGTGAATTAGTATTAAGTGTTAAACCAAATGGTACGGTTTATAATATTTTGCTGTTTTTCATTCATGTGTATGATTTTTTTTAATTAAAATTTTTGTGATTTTGGGTGCAGTATTATACGACACAAATCAAGTGGAAGAACCTGCTTATCAGTATGTACCAGAGGTTCAAACTATCTCAAACGGCGCTGATGCACTGAGTCAGTCCATGCTTCTGTTGGAAGACGGTTTGGCAAGCGGGGCTATTTTAAATCAGTTTGAGCAGCTTTACAGGAAGAAACCAGGTGTGTGTCATTGAATAAGTGACAGGTATGAAAGCTTATTTAGGGATAAAAAAATTATTAAAGTCTAAATTTCATTTTCCCAGGGCTTATGGCAAATGAAGCCAAGAAAATTGAAAACCAAAGTAAAAATCGATATCGCGACATATCGCCATATGACGAAACTAGAGTTGTACTCCTCGGTGGTGACGATGGGGATTATATTAATGCTAGTTACGTGAATATGGAAATTCCTGGTTCTGGTATTGTTAATAGGTACATAGCAACCCAAGGTAAGATTCCCGCTTTGTAATGTTCTTCTCACTGGTATGTTTTTGAATGTTTGGCCTTTTTTTTTAACTTGGGATTCTGTTTTAGGACCGTTGACATCAACAGTTGGGCATTTTTGGCAAATGGTTCTTGAAGCAGGAACAGGGTTGATAGTGATGCTTACTCCTTTGGTAGAACGTGGTCGTCCGAAATGTCATCAGTACTGGCCCAACATAGATGACATTCTTCAAGTCAACAAACTTGAAATTACTTGTGTCAAAGAAGAAACCGATGATAGCGGCAGCTTTGTTTTTAGAGAATTTTTATTAAAGGACTTAGAGGTTAGAATCATTTTGAAGACTTGTTTAATTTAGTTTGAACACCGATTTATGTAATCTATGGTCAATATTATTATCACACAGGATTTCATTAGGTTAGAGAATCTTCTCCTTTTCTTATAAGGAATTTATACAAATTTTGACTCTTTTTTTATAGAGAAACGAAGAAAGAGATATTTCTCATATGCAATACATAGCGTGGCCAGATCATGGCGTACCCGATTCGCCGACTGAATTTCTTTCTTTTACTCAAAGAGTTAGAGCGGCGCGGCGGGTATGGTAGAGCCCACCTTAGTTCACTGCTCTGCTGGTATAGGTAAGTTTTCGTTAGACTTTATTCGCCGTAACCGAGGGTTAACCGTTGTTAAACCGAGTGTTTAAAATTGTTTTTAAGGGAGGACGGGTGTTCTGATTTTAATGGAAACTGCTCTTTGCCTAATGGAGGCTAATGAACCAGTTTATCCGTTGGATATCGTTAGAACTATGCGGGATCAAAGAGCTATGATGATTCAAACTTCTGTAAGTAAACTTACCCTTATTTATTTTCAGTGTGAAGTATTGTAGGCAGGATTAATATTTCAGAAAATAAAAAATTAGTTTTAAAAGTCTCAGATTTAAAATGAGTAATATTGAAACTGATTAATTTTTCATTTTAATTATTTTAGAGTCAATATAAATTTGTCTGTGAAAGCGTGTTGCGAGCATACACCGACGGAATGTACGATTCAACTAACGGAAATCGTCGGTGAACTGCATCTCAGTATCATTTTACTTTTATCATCGTTTTAATTATAAAGAATGTATATCTTACAGATTATCATTAACAAAAGTTGAACAATTGCGGGTTTCGGTGATTTTAATTTAATTATGGTCAAGTGCGTGTAAATACAATGTTTAACCGTGCTCAAAAATGAAGTAAAGGACAAACGATAAATGAAGATTTTTATTTTCAGACATTGTCATTCTGTGACTTGATCGAATACCCTCTACAATACTGCCGGGAATTAAAAATTAAAAAATCTTTTTAATCATATTTTTAAGGTACAATTTACGCCAATTAAAATTGCCAAAGATAGTTTTAGTTTGAAGTGTAATAAACAGGAAAATCGGTTCAGGCAGCTTCCAACTTTCCGTTTTGTTTTACCAAATTGGTTTACCGATAGTTCAATGAAATTTGCTTGGTTTATGATGTTGGAAAAGGCTTTATACTCTTTTAACTCTATCAGACTGATTTATTGTAATAAGGAGATGAGGTTTTCTTATTCAGAAACCTCTTTCCTATCTATTTTTTTATTTCTTTTGAGAGTCTTCGATATAGAAAATGGTTTTAGTGGTTGTCTTGGAATGGGAGTTATAAATTTTAAATAACATCAGGGATTGGGTTGGAAGGAAAAAATAGGACATGAATCAGACTTTGAGACGGAATGGTGGTTTCGTGTCAGTACTAAAGGAAGTTGCCTAGGTCTGAGGAAAAGGTTTTAAGAAATGTATACGTAACAGAAAGTTTTTATTTAAAAAAAATATTAGTATTTCAATTTAAAAAGTAGCGTTAGCAATTTAAAATTAATTCATTTGAAATTAGTTTGCTTTAATTGAATTTAGGAAGCTCCAGTAATTTTTCGTCACATAGTTTGTTTCGGTGCTATTTTATTTATTATTTGGCCGAGTGTGTCAAGTTCGCTTTAATTTTTTCAAGAAACAAATTAACTGTTATGTATGCTTTTTATTTTGGTATTTCATTTATGTAAAATTTAATTTGGTCGTTTTCGCTCATTTTGTCAAAAAGAGAGACAGCTTCCCTTGATTACAAAACAAAAATTTTATTTATTTATGTATAAATGAATTATTAGTTTTAAAAAGTTTAATTGATAAATCTGAAGTTACCTTTTTCAATTTTATTTTATATTTTTAAGTTTATTTTCTTGTGTGTGGAGAAGTCATGAAATGAGCATTTGACTTGATCTTTAAGACTTGAACCCTAACGTTGTTCAACTTATTAATGATAGTATTTTCTATTTTATTTGGCAACGAACCTCGAAACTTTTTTTATTTTAAAAGAAAGTATTCAGTTTACTTCTGATACGGTTAATAAATAATCATTTTTGAATAGTATTATATTCCCGTGTAACAGTGATGTGAGACTCTTTGTTTTATACACCAATTATTTAACGTTACAATCATCTGTCCGCCTTAAAGGTTCGAGCCTTGAGCTTACCGTCCTTGAAAATTTTTATTTGACTATACGAAGAATCGTTTTTATGTTTCCTGAGTGATTTCATTAGAGCTTCATGACCCGGTTGAAAGGAAGTTCTTGTTAGTTGGTTTAATGTAACTCGTTTATTTATTTTATTCTTTTTTTTTACACCCTTTTATAACATTATCAGTGGTATTATAAACTAAAGAGATCTCTCATTGGGAAATATAAGTAATTAACTCAATTTATATAGTTTTTGTAGGTGCAACTTTTTAAATGTTAGTGAACGTGAAACTTATAAATTAAATTTTTAAATATATTAATGAAAAAAATGTTTTTATATTACTTTTTGAGGGGGAAAATCTACAGATCAGAACGAAATTATCATGAACACCTATAATGGAATGTGATTGGCCGGGACTGGGGTTAGAGCTTCCTAGTAAGGGAGATGTCGAAAATAAAAATAAATTTCTGCTAAGACTAATCAATTTTTGTCATTGTTTTGTCACTTGTTGTATCCGGCATCGTCATTTTTTGTAGTCGTTCATTTTTACATTGGGAGACTTAATTAAAATATATATGTATATTATAATAAGGGCTGAGTTTTACTTATCTCTAGTAATTTTCCTTAATTTTGAATTGTGTGCAGTGAATTTTTAAATCATTGTAATTTTTATTATTATACAATGTATTTGTGCAAAACGAACTTTTTATTTAATTTTTGACAATATTTTTTAAGACCCTTTCACCTCTAATTTATATTAAAAATAATTAAAATCGTGTTATAATATATTTTATCTTTTTTTTTAATTATTAAAAACTTTTCAAGTAAATAACTTAAATACTGATTAACAATTTTTTTCTTCACAAACTTTATACATTTGAAAAATTAAAATTTCTCAAAGGCAATTTTAGTAAATTCATGCGTTGAAGTGATGAAAGTTTATATTTTAATTGTAAGAATTAGTTTAAAAAATTCGATTCTGGTCAACACATAAAAGAGGTGTTTATTTAAATCAGGACTCTCCAGATTTTTTACCATAAGGACCACTCTGCACTATGACGTCCCCTGGGCCCACTGTGGGGTCATGAAAATAATGACCGTTGACCACCAGCGACCCCACGGTGGTGCCATATTTCACAAACACTATTGGCTGAGTGCCGGTGACGTCACATTCGGGTATTATTGCGCATGCGTCGCTGGCGATCTTATACTTATTTACACATGTGGACGATTACCACTGAAGTTTATATGTTGTGAATTTAAAATTTTGGTACTCAGACAGCACGAGTCAGTTTCACCGACACCGAAATGAAAAAATTTACACCAGACCTCCGGACGTCATAGTGTTAAGTCGCAAGGAAGTGACTAAGTCTGTAACTGATGGCAAAAGGTATCTGCTTATAATTTTATCTGATTCTCAGTTCATCCACAACCCCAAACAGTTAGTGGAGAGATACAGCTACGTAAATGCAATTAGTCACAATGAAATGTTTACATTTTTAAAAGATTATCTATAGATGTCACTTTTTAATTTTTTAGTATAAATTTCATATTATTTAGAACAGTTTTCGAAATAATCGGCGTGATGATACTGCCGGTTTTAGTTCGGAGAGCCCTGCGTAAAATCGTTGCATGAATATTTAGTAAAAGAACAACAGACTCTGGTGGAAAAGAAAAATAAATTTTTATCATCTTTTCGTCGAGTTTTTTCTATGAAGAAACAAATTTTCGAAAAACATTTAAATCCCCCACCCACTCATAATTATAATTGTTTAAAAATAATTAATTCAACAAACATCGAATTTATATAAATTTGATTTGAAGATTTTGCCTTTGCGTGAGTCGTCATGCATTTAATTAGCATTCCGAAAGGCATTTTTTCATTAATTTCATTTCTACACTTCTAATTTATCTATCCGAAGCTGAATATTTAAAGAAAATGTTTCGTGTTTGAAACCATAAAACTTTTTATTAACCACAAAACCTACTTGACTGTAAGAGACTCTAAAAGGACTAAGTGAATCATGGAACGGTTCTATTATTGAGCAGCCGATGATTCCTGTCACATCTAATAAATAACAAGAAGCTGAATGAATCGTGATTTGGTATAGTCGACTAATTTTTTTGAGCTCAATAGTTTTGTTTTTAATTTTTCCAAATATTACACACATCGTAATAAACTATGTAGAGAAGAAAAACTTGTGTTGGACGAATTTAAACGTGGACATAATCCAAATCTTAAGATTTAACAAATTATTTATCTAGAAAAATAGTGCTTCTTAAAGTATCGTGCTTAGCTTTCCAATAAGTTTGTTCTAAATAAATATTTTCTTTAATTGTCTTCAAACTTAAACATGACACGAGTGAATTTAATTGTTGATGAAAACTTTTTAAACATCCATCATGACCTAAATCTTAAAACTTCAGGTGACATTAAAGAGAAGTTTTTTGCTAAAAGGTGAATTTATAACCTTCCAGAAAATTTCGACCATTAACTCTTATTAATTATGGTGGTTTTCACTCAACTTTATGCTTTTCTCCAGCTCATAACTCATAACAGACCTGAGATAAGTTAAAACACTTCGTCATTGCTTTCGCTTTCGTCATGCAATAACGGTTTGTTGTCTTTTTCAGCTTCTAAATTATTTTTAGAACCAAACTTATTAGGATTCAAAGCAAAGCTAAACATCTGGTTACTGGAACCGGGTAAATTAGTGACTGGCGTGACCGGTGCTGAAGTACTTAGCTTACAACTTCCGGTTCTTTTTAAACTCAGCGAACTATGACAGAAAGGCAAGTAAAATGTTTTGCTTCGACTTGGAAAACTTTGCTTGCACAACAATTTATTTGGACTAACATCCGGTATCCTCTTAGGTTTGGGTTGTACCGGTAATAAGCAAAACTGTTCGGTGTGATCGCTTTCATTATCCTGTTCGCTTCCTTTCAGAGGATTTTCCTCTGTCGGTGCATTTTCAACAGGAAGTGTCTCTTCAACGCTGTCATTATGACCTTTAAATGAATTATCTTGACTCCCTTCGAAAACCCTGCTCGATTCTTTCTGTACCGGAAGTTGCTGAATTTTGTCTAACAAATTTCGGAATTCTCCTGTCGGACTTGTTGCTTGTGGCGTTGAATCCGGAGTGCCACAACCTTGCAAAGAACTAACATCCGAACTCGTTGAAAAATTATTCATTTCTAAATTAGAAAATTGAGAGTGGGACAGACCATCTGACGACACAAAGTCTTGGAGGGATCCACGCGGCTGGGATAAGTTATCTTCCGATGAGTAATGAGTATTTTCGCCATTTAGAAAATGATCGGGATTGTTTAATATATCAGAAGAAAAATAATGGAGGTCGTTGGATTCGCAATAGCTTTGAGGTTGCGCCAGAATAACGTCCGAAGAATATTGATGAACGGGCGGATAAATAGGATTCTCGTTAATCGAATCCGCGGAAGTCGAGAATATGATGGACTTCTGAATTTTTTTGAACGTGCTTATGTACAAATTACTGGGCCTACTCGTTCTCTTTTGACTCTTCCCCCGTTCTATGTATAGGTTGCTCGGTAAGGATTCTGCGGAATTTTGTAAAGTTTTAACGGTTTTGAGAGTTGACGATACGGTTGGCATTAACTTTGGCGATTCCACCCTGAGAGATGATCTCTTATGAAGAGAAGAATCAGTATTGGTTCCAACGCAAACTTGCCTTTCGTTGATTCGTAAACCGCCGTTCCTTTCATTAATATTTTCACAACCATTATGTATTAAAATTTGACCCTAAAAAAATAAAATACAAATCATGCTTTATTCAAATAATTTTCAAACCAAATGAATAAAAAATTTAAATAAAATTTAAATACCTGAGATAAAAAGTCATTTTGTTGGCACCTGATGGGGTTTGTAGATATCAAAGATTCTAGTTCTATAGAATTCCTTCTTCCGGCCCTCGTTTCTTCATAGGTGGGTGGAACACTAGAATCTCCTTCAAGTACAGATTGGCCAAAAAAAGAACTTATTGAGTCCACAGTAGTTCCAGCTGACAACGTACCTGAAAGTTTCCCCCATTTAAGCTTGAATATTATCACTAATTATCACTGAAACACCTAACTTCCAAACCACCACAAAGATATTTTAGAAGTATGACATTAGCCTAAAGAACAAGTTAAGGTTCTGTTGGTACTTACCCAATGTGGGATGTAAAACATAATTCCTAAAATATTGCACCATGACACAATTACCACTAAGTTTTCTGTTGTCAGCTTTGTAACTGATTACTATGGGATATAAATCTGGTTTTGATGTCACCTAAAACAAAGAAAACACTCTAAGTGATGGAAGATGAAGTATTTTAGATGTTTTTAGGCTTAAGAAGATAAAAACCTCTGTGTATGGTGGTGGTGCACAATGAAAGGATGAACAACGGCTGTACTGAGGAGGAGGGTAACAGCTACCAGTCGAGTCGAGATCAGAACGCTCTTCGCTCCTAGTACTTCTGCGACGGAATAATCTGATGAATTGTCTTCTTTTCCATAGTCCACAGCCGCATATGCAGAAAAATACACAGATGCAAACCAGGCCCCTATGAAATTCATTTAAAACAAATGATTTCACCAGTTTCTTTGCGTAAGTGTTTAAATTAAGGAAAATGTTAGTTTTGATGTTCTCACCACAAAAACCAATTGCTCCCAACAGCGATAATAGGCTTGGGCGGAGAAAGTTGAGAGACTTGTGAAACTGTGGGACGATAACCTGGAGAAGCAAACACGAGACAACATCCAAGGGGGCAACATTCTTTCGGAGGCGTGCAAATGTGCCCACCATTGCAGAACTTGGAATTAACCTAAATATAAGGAAAATTTAATCGAATCATGTGCTATCTCATCAAACTACATCAATTTTATCGAACTAATAAATCTCACTTACTTTCCCAGCCAATACAACAATTGCCAGCGCTCTAATTTGCAAATGATTTTTTAACAAAGTAAAAACGAACATAATTTAGAGGAAGGGGGTCCTACACCAAAAACTCGCACAAAACATCCTATATCGATAAATCTTGCAACAAACTTCATATTTTTACAAATAAAAACCTTTTATTGTGATTAAAAATCAAATTTCTTGATTTTGGCAAGATTTATATAAAAATATGTAATCGATTTAGGTAGCTCTCAGAATAACACAACTTGGCAAGATCGATGTCGAGAACATTTCCAACATCACCATATGAATACTTAAAACTTAATATTAAAAATTCATTTCACCTTTATCCACACAATTTCAGTTTTTCCTTCTTTCATTTTTATAAAAAAAATTTTTTTTTACTTAGTCGCAAAGTGAAATACAGCTGTGCCATAAAAAATCATTGTAACTCATCTGCTTTCTCAAATCCAAAATCTTCTTGAAAAACAATCAAATTTCTAAAATGAATTCTTCTCAAATTTCATTTATTCATACTTTCAACTTTGTAAACTAAAAAAAAATTTCCTCACTGACTGTCTCCATTATAATAAAATTTATTTTTTATTTAAACACCATTTCAATATAAAATATAAATTAATTTAATTAAAAACTGATATTTTATCAACGTTTTAACTGTTCTTTAAATCACCACCTTTAGTCACTTTATCAGCAATAAACATATTGGATGACCAAAAAAATAAGAACAAACTAATTCGTGCTTTATTTACAGCACAAGTCAAAAGCTGCCCGGAATTTAAGAAAAGCTTTAGTGCTTACCTTTACCGTTCGACTTGAACCGTTCGACGCGTTCAACGTTTCCATCGAAAGGTTTCGAAGAAGAATATCCTATGTTCTCTCAAAGCCGTTTTCCCTCAGGTCCTTTTCACTTTGAATTGTGGGGCCGCCATCTTGCATTTTCCGATCTATACTGGAAAACCTTGCGGACCGTTGCGTTAGTACATGGTAATGAATGAATTTCCATTTTCGACTTTTCTCTTCGTTTTCCTTTATTCTTCTACATATTTTAGTTATTAAAAATGATTATTCTCTTGAGTAATCCATTCAACCAGTTACAAAATCATTTTGTGATTATGAGACCAATACAATTATTTTTGTATAATACAATTAACTATAAGTTAATTGAGATATTAACAAAAATTATATTATTGATAATTGGTAGTAGTATATGTAAGAGATTCAGCCCAATTCTGATCTGAAATAAGAAAAATTTTGGTTTAGTTCAAAAAAGGATTTGCACTTGGCTACTTAATAACACCAGAGATTATAATTGCAACAATTGTAAATATTTAAGGAGGTCATAAGTATATATTTATTACAAAGTATGTGCTGTTGTACTTCTTAATCAGAATGTAAATGATTTATTTATTTTCTCTTATAATAAAAATTTTTATGTAAAAATAATGTAAATACTTTATAAGGTTGAGAAGTTTGTAAGTAAGCCTTGTGCATGGGTTTGAAGCATCTCAGATGGTAGGTGAGACAAAATTACAAATATTAAACAAATTATTACAACATAGCTGAAAACCCTAACTGATAATTTTTTTGATTTATGATTCCTCTAGAATTCTCTAAAAATAATTACATTTCCTTTTTGAGTAACAAATTTTACTTTCCAAAATATTTAATGAGCAAATAATTAATCTACAAAACATCTTAAAAGTCTTATACTTTTATAAATTATTTCAGTTTTAGTGTTTGTTAGATCTAAACAAAAAATTAATTAAATGCTAATTGATTAAATTGGGTAAATGCTTTAAAGAGGTGGCATTTTAATAATAATAAAATATGGAGGAAGAAAGTTAGAATTACATCCCTTATTTCAACCCCTAAATTATTTACATAGATTCAAATTTAGAATGTGAAAGTTTGCTGAGAGTTTGCGCAGGCTTCACATTGGCGTCAACCAGCATTGCACGGCGACATTGCCAACTATGGCGTCTATTTGATCTGGAATGAATCTCCCTCCCTTTTCACAATTTATTGGCCCTCTTTAACTTTTCACTGCGATTAAAAAATACATTTAAAAAAGGATGAAACTAATTGAATCTTCAACACCAGAATAAATAAATAAATGAATCCCAAAATAGAGAGAAAATGGTGTGTTAAATCGACACTTTTCCTGGTTACATTTTCTTTGTAGTTAATTTAATACTACTGCTTAAATTACTTCTTGTGGTTTGCGACAGTTTAAATAAATTCTGTCGTCAGTACTGTATTGCGTAAACCACGATGGAAAGTTAACGGCTAAAGAACCAGAAGAATGTTGTGAATGTTACCCAACCATTAAGCTATTAAATAATTAAATATTTTCTGAAATCTGTTTTGCATTGCTTATAGAAAGCGACATTATTTAGATTTTGATTCCAGGCCTTAGTTTATGAATGCGGTGTCACTGCTGAATAAAATGTTGTGTCTGTATATAATATTATGTGATCCACTTTGCTTTTCTCACGATTGTTTGCATTATGACAACAACAACAAAAACATTTTATGAAGCAGAAGGATTTAATGAAATGTAATCAAATATGCCATCAAGTAAGTGGTCTTATGAAGATCCGCATGAATCAAAGAGAAATACGAGACATGGCCTGACCGCTCTTTCTAGTTGTTTTTGTCAAAAGGTTTTTCGATTTTTTTATTTTTACTTTGACATTTTTTTTAACCTTTGATGTTTTCCCTCATTAACCTTTTGTTTTATTAAACTGTTAACCACAGGTTTTATTAAACTTTTATACCCTTTGACCTTTTATTCCCATCACTAACTGTTGTTCTGTTGGTGAAACCTTGTTGCAGTTTGCTTTCACCAGCTTCTGGGAAAAGATTCTTCTTATGTTTGGCATCATATTTGCCATAATCTCTGGAGCATGTTTGCCACTTATAGTCCTTCTCTTTGCCGATTTGGTAACCATATTTATACAGTATCAGCTAAAAAAGGAGACAACGGAGGAACATAGCTATTTTCAAATACTTTGGTAAGTATTTTCCTTATAAGACCAGACCATTGATTGTAAGATGATTTCACTTTTTAGAATTTAAAATATGTTTGTACGATCAACTGTTGACATCATTTTGATTTCCCTGAACTCCTTTTTGGCACACCCACCCTTTGACACAGCGGTCCTTTTGTAGCCATTTTGACTAAACTATGACTATCACAAATATGTAATGGAAATTAAGAGTAAGATTAATAATACATTTAATTAACGCAAAAAGAAGACTTTGTTTGTCATCTAGGGCGAATCATATGCGATTTACATTCGTAAAACAAGATGAATTTGCATTCGATGGTAAAAATTTGGGAGGACTCATTGAATTATATGCGATAGAAACATGTTTTTTGGGAGCAGCCATTTTTGTTTTTACATTTTCCTACATTTACATTCTAAATTATGTAGCTGAAAAACAGGTGCGTTTTGGTTTTTGTGGTATTTTCACTCCTTAAAATTATTATATCAAACTTTTCATAGAACCCTTTTGTTTCAGATGATGAAAATTAAAGCCCGGTACTTAACCGCCGTTTTGAGGCAACCAGTAAATTATAAATTAGGTTATCATGAAGTCTTTGTCAAAGCTCACAGGTAGATCCAGCCTTTCAGGAAATTTAAAACCTTTTTACTTTGTTTTAAACTCTATTTCAACTAAACTATTCACAATTTTATTTTTAGCAATTTACAACATTTTTCCAACAGTATTGGAGATAATTTTGGCACGATGATTTTAAGTTTTTCCGTTTTTGTCACTTCCCTTGTGATCGCCTTTCTAAATCACGAACTATTGACCTCCATGCTTATTGTAATATTCGTTGTTTTGGCCGTCATTTTGTTCTTTTCTCTAGTTGTAAGTACACAAATTCCTATATATCTGATTGTTTACTTTGTACTGAATTTAATAAAGTTATTTATACCTCCTCTTTCAGATTTATAAGTATTTGACAGAGACGGAGAAAAATCATTATCAAATAGCTGAAAACTTGGCCAAAGATATTTTCCTTAATATTCAAACTGTAAAAGCTTATGAAGGTGAAGCCATTGAAATCCGCCGTTTCGACAAATTATTAGTTACGTCCCAAGCGGCTGGAGTGAACACGTGGATGTTCTTCGGTTTCGTCATCGGACTTCTTTATATTTTGCTGTATACGAGCTATGCTCTAACATTTTGGCAGGGGATGTCGATGGCTTTGGAACTCAAGAGCAGAAATGAAACTCCTGATATATTGATCGTCGTTAACTTTTGCATGCAAATATGCTTTGTTAATTTTTTAAAGATTCCCATTTTCATGATCTTGTCAAGACAAGGAACTTATGCCTTTGAAGAAGTAAGTTAATAAGATTGTCTCTCCCAGTGCTATTCAAATCTCAAAATTTTTTTGTACCAAGTCCTGATAAAAGTTGTGATGATTATGAAGCTGTATCACTACATTAACAATTGTAGCCAAACTTACAACTAAAAATGATCAGCAAATACCTCAAACACTCAATTTGAATCTGGAAATTCTGGCTCTTAATCCTTTGAAGTTTAGTGACACAGTCAATCTGAGCCTTAGTTTAAAAAGTTTGGGTACCCCTACTTTAATGTTTATAAAGTAATACTATATATAAAGGGAAGCTTTTAAAACATAATAATAGCATGTGACTAAAACATAATTAATTTATAAATTAACTAAAATAATTTAGAACCTGACAAAAGCAATAACAAAACTGTAGACAGTCAAGTGAGACTGCAGTGATACAACAAAGGCTAAATATTTAAGTTATAAAACATAAAAATAATTTTTATATTTTGGAATGTATACATTTAATTTTTTTCTTAAATCTTGATTGATTGAATTACAGATGATACGAGCTATACGCTGGGATGATTATGAAAACAACTTAAAGAAATTAGAGGATCAAGTTATCAGTGACATAACATACAGTTCAGTTTATTTCGCATACTCCAAAGATGAAAGACCCTTGCTGAACAACATTAATGTTCGAATCCCATCCTACACTCTCACCTGTATTGTGGGAGGACCAAAAACTGGGAAATCAACATTTTTAAAACTTCTTGTCAAATTACAAAGAGTTAAAAATGGTTATATACGAATCGGAAAATGGAATATTAATGATTTAAGGGCTTCATGGTTGAGAAATCGTATAGGATACGTCGGACAGAGGTCGGCGCTTTTTGGCGAAACTGTTCGAGACGTGATTAAAGGAGATAAAACGAAAGGCTCAGAGGCTGATATGATTAATGTCTGTAGAATAGTAAATGTACATTCTTATATCGCATCTCTTCAACAGGTAATTAGTTTGCTTTTTGAAGGTTATATATATAATTTGTTTCTTTGAAGGGGTTTCCAGACTGGAGGAAAAAGGACCCACTGTACTATACTGTGATTGGGTTCTAAAATTGAAGATTGATGCTGAAATTGTTTCAAGTAGTATTTAGGTCATGGATAATGATAATGGTATATAGTATAGATATAGTGGTAGATAGGTAATCTGTTAAGAAATCAAACATCACAATTGTGATTATTAATGATGAAGCTGTATCACTACATTAACAATTGTAGCCAAACTTTCAACTGGAAATGATCAGCAAATACCTTAAACACTCAATTTGAATCTGGAAATTTTGGGTCTTGATCCTTTAGTGACACAGTCAATCTGGGCCTTAGTTTAAAAAGTTTGGGTACTCTACCTTAATGTTTATAAAGTAACACTATATATAAAGGGAAGTTTTAGTTTCTGTCAATAACTTCTTATTTATAGTGACTAAAATTTTTTTAGGGCTATGATTCTCAAGTAAGTGCTGACCTACCCGACGAGATCAAAGAAAAACTCGCCATCGCCAGAATTTTAATGAACAATCCAGATGTTTTATTATTAGACAATTGCATGACAAATATCAATTTATTCACCCAAATGGCTATTATAACCGACTTTGTAAGCATCCAGTTACACAAATTTCGACACACACTATTTAATTCGTTTACTACTACTACTAACAATTATAATTTTAAATAACAGAAATATTTATATTTCCTTTTCCATTTAGTTATCACAAAGTCAAAAGACTGTGATTGTCGTGACAAGTAAATTAGACATAATTAAAACAAGTGATTTTATAATTCATTTTAAAGATGAAGATTTGGAATTTGGAACCTATTCTCAGTTATTATCGGAAAGTGAAACTTTTCGCTCTATAGTAGAAAGAGCAGAAGTGGATAAAACGATTACGGATTTCGAACCGGGTGTGCCTGTTCTCAAATCCCGCAAAAGCTCTGCCCGCATTACCAATAGCATCGGTCTAAGGTCCGACGAATTGATAGCCAATGAAGTGGCCATCAGTCGGATATCGAGAAATCCGAAAACAATTTGCCCTCAGAGAGAAGAAGGAAGTTGAGGTAATTTTTTTACTCCCACAACATAAAAACGAAAATTTTATCACCGTATTTTGATTTGTTTTCTTTGTATTTTCAGAAAAGAGAGCCAAAAATAAACTGCTGGAAGATATTAACCCTCAACCGGAGTGAATTCCCTTATTTAACGACGGCAGCAATTGCTGCCACAATCATGGGTTTCTCTGTTCCAGCATATGCCACACTTTTTGGAGAGTCTTTGGGAACTATCGTTCTTAGCTCTAAAGTAGAAATTGAAGAAAACATTAATTTCTTCCCTCAAATGTTCTTAGTGGCTGGTGTAATATCGGGTATAGCAAAAATGGTCGAGGTAGGGTTATACTGAAGTAATTATAAAGCTCATTATCGTTTGCTCTCATCGAAAATCCATCTGATTATTTTGGATTCTTCATTATTAATTTGAATTATAATTAGTTGTTGTGATTAATCTTAATTTGATAGGGTTACATGATCGCTGTAGCTTGCTCCAAGCTTACTAAGCGTCTTAGAAAACAAACATTCGAGGCTCTGGTATACCAGGACATGGCGTTCTATGACAAAGATGAAAATCACATAAATGCCCTTCTTACACTCCTTCGTCAAGATGCAAGAATGGTTTCGTTAGTAAGTACAAAAGTATTTATAACAGTTTATGCAACCCGTAACCTTTGGGTATCTGGAAATTTTGATAACTCAAATTATACACCAAAAGAAGGAAATAATTTGGAAAAAGTAGAAAGAAAATTCCTTTAGTAACACCTTTCCAAAGTTTTAATGAAATACATAAGAACCCATCAGCTTAATATAGAAAAATAGTGTCGGTACAGAGTGAAATGCTGTCTGCTTTGGTTTTCTCTCATTACAGGCTGCTGGTCCTGAGCTTGTACTGTTCATTAAAGTGGGAGGAATAATAATCATCTCCACTTTAGTATCTGTATATCATTCATGGAAACTTGGTTTAGTGGTTTTGGGCTTTTCTCCATTTTTATTTATGGTCTTTATTATTTGTCAAGATTTCAGAAGTCAGGCGTTTTTGAAAGGAAGTATAACGAAGCAAATCAGGTTAGTGAAGCCTACCAATGCTTTGTTGACAAAATTTTCTAAACTTTGGACTATCCACACTAAAACTAGACTTTTTGTGTGATTTTAGTTTATCAAACTATTGTTAAAACATGCAGAAAGTCTACAAACTTTAAATTTAGTGGATTATTACATGGCCTTCTATAGACAGCTACTACCAACGCAAAGGGCATCATGTCTCGAAAGCATGAAAATGAAAGCGTTGCTCTTCGGATACTCACAGAGTATACCTTACTTCGCGTATGCCGTTTGCATGCTTTATGGTGGAATCTTTTGCAAGATGATGAAATAACCTTCACTAACTTCTTCAAGTGAGTTGGTTACTTTTATTTTATCTCTTTTTATATTATAAACAAATCGTATTGTTGGTTAGACTCTAAAAAATTTGATAAATTTTTCAGGGTTGTGGAGTCTCTCATTTTGGGAACTGTATTGCTCAGTCAGGTACTCATGGTGATACCCAGTCGTGAGCCTTGTCTTAGGTCCTGTGCTAAACTTTTGGAACTTATCGTTCCTTTAGCTGAACGAGTTCGTTCCTTCTCTGGAAGTCGATTCGAGTTGGGGAATTATGTAAGTAAGAACGATTCGAATTAGGTAATCACCGATAAATTTCTTTTTACTGTTGCATGTTTATTAGAATGAAATGGAGAGGAAATTTGGTGGATCATTTTGATTGACACCCACAAAAGTTTTTGACAATGAATTGACAATAAATTTACTTTAGATAAAGTGATATTTCATTTTTATAAAAATGTAGCAATGAAATTACAAATTTGACAAAATGACTCACCATTAGAATTATTTTCAGGTAACCATTGGCTATGTAAAAATGAAGCACATCAGTTTTGTTCATGCCTACAACAATTTAGTTCCTCGCTTACACGACATCAATCTTCAAATTAATGAGAGACAGACAATCATTGGCCTGACAGGTTTCCTAAATTCTGGCTGTGGTCTTCCAATAAAAATCTTGAATCAATTTTACAAGACGACATCGGGGAGCATCGTAAGTAGTAAATACTTTCCAAAGGAGTTTGGTATAGCTGCGGAGTTTTATAATTGCCAATGAATCTCATTCCTAAATACAGACCATCGACGAGTTTGACATAAGTCGAGAATTCAGTCTCAAGTCACTGAGAAGGAATGTTGGTCTGGTTGATGGAAGAGACAGATTTTTCAGAAGAACGGTAGCCAGAAACATATCCTATAGTGTGAATAATTCGAGAGATATCATTGAAACTTATGTGGGTATGGACGATATAGTCGCCGTTGCTAAAGAAGCAGACATTCACAATTTCATAATAACATTACCAGAGGTATTCATCGTAGATATCTGATTTTATGTAGATAATTTTAATTGAACTCCTTTGATGGGTTAGTGTTAAGGTTATTACAACAACTTTATGTTAATTACAGGGATATTACACCATAATGACGGAAGAAGTTTGCAGTAAGATGACACCAGGTCAAGTTCTCAGACTATCTCTGGCAAGAGCTTTGCTGAGAGATCCGAGACTTTTGCTGATAGAAAATATTGGCATGGAGATTGATGAAGACGCCCAAATTCTAATGGAAACGGCAATTTTGAAAGCTTGCTTTTCCCGAACTGTTATCCTTTCCTCAAATTTCCTTTCATCAATATCTAATCTGGCTGATTTGATTTATTTCTTTGAAAATGGCTACATCAAGGAATTTGGAAAACATCAAAAACTTATGGAAAAGCAAGGTATGTTCTTCTTGATGGAAATTAGCTCTTCCCAGCCGTTGTATGTAAAGTTGAAACTTAATTCTAGTTCGCGGGCTGCCGCAGCGAATTTATATCGACATATTAGTTATTCTGTTGCTGGGAAAAGTTTCACCAACTTTCGTGAGGAGTTTACAAAGTTGGCGAAATGTATGCTTATGACATTGAATAATGGTTCCCTACTTTTGTTGAATACTGTGCTCACACCAAATTACTGTTTTCATATTTTTTATTAAATTAATTAGGGTCGTACTACAAACTTTATGAGCAGCAGAAGGAACAGCTGAAAAAACTTCGCGAGTCTCGTATGTTAGGGTATGACGACGACTAGAATTTGAACACTCGCCTTCAAATCTGACTTTAGCCAGAATAAGCTAAATGGGAATCGAATCAAAAGCAGAAGAATTTGTAGTTGGATTATAAAACCAGTTCTATCATCATATTAGTGCAAAAAATTTATAAAAGAAAGACCAATGTTGTGATTTATTGTAACTCTTTACAAAAATGAAATAGTTAAACAGGCATTTAAATAAATGAAATGAGATATTATTTTATCAATTATTTCAAATTCTTTAAATAATACTAAGCTCATGGCTGGTTACACTTTATCTGTAATCTTGAAATAATTTAATTCACCAAACAATATGAAACTCATCCAATGTATAAGAGGCATAAATATGATTTGATTCCATATATAAAGTCACAGGTCTTGACTCAAAATATTTTGTTTCAAATTTCTTCTCATCATCTCCTAATAATTGGTTGATTATTGTCTGATGTGTAATTTAATTAAATAATGTAAATAATAAAATTAACTTTGCTAAAACATTTTCTCCACTCTTGCTTATTCACTTCCATTCCTAACGTCATTTCCCTTGGAGGTTGTATAATTGTCTGTAGAGCCCCTTCTTTGCCAGCAATTCTGAATGAGTTCCCATTTCCACAGCTTTCCCGTGACTTATTACAACGATTAAATCAGCATCTTGAATGGTTGATAGTCTATGAGCAATAACTATGCAAGTACGTCCGGAACTAGCTTTATCTAAAGCTTCTTGAACGATCTGATTAAAAAATGAATCATAATTAGGATGGAATTTGTAATGATTGGATAATACTTGTGAGAAATAAAATTTTGTTTACCTTTTCACTTTGAGTGTCTAATGCGGAAGTTGCTTCATCTAAAAGAAGGATTTTTGGCTTTCTAATTAGAGCTCGGGCTATGGCTACTCTCTGCTTTTGACCTCCTGAAAGCTGGGTCCCCTTTTCTCCGAGACCTGTTTCGTATCCCTGAAAAGAATTTTTTGATTATTATGCAACAAAGCAGTAGGCGAGCGTCCGGAAGAAGTGAGGGTAAGTTCTCCCATATTCCCAAAATTTGACTGGCGTAAACGTATTTAATATTTACCAGAGGAAGACTTGCTACAAAGTTATGAATATTCGCTTGTTTTGCTGCTTCAATGATTTCACTCATTGAAACGATTCTCTCGTTGTCCCCGTACGCTATATTGTCTGCGATTGTTCTGTCGAAAAGGACTGGTTCCTGCGACACGATTCCCAGTTGCTTTCTCAGAACTTCCAATTTCAACTGTCTTATTTCATGTGAATCCAAACTCTATAAACGAAAGTTAAATAAACAGTTTCAGCTGTTATTTTCAACAAACTTTAAACACCGTCTAATTATCATAAACTTACCACTCCTCCTTCTTCGGGGTCGTAAAATCTTTCAAGGATTTGAATCAAAGTGGATTTACCACAACCACTTTGACCCACCAGTGCAACTTTCTTCCCTTTCAACACCTCCAAATTAAATCCTTTCAAGATTTGAACGTTAAGTCTAGATGGATACCTGAAGCTGATTTTGTCATATGTAACGTTACCTTCTGACGACTAAAAAGAAAAATTTTGGTCAGTGGACCAAACCAACGTCGAAATATCTGTTAGTTCTTAAGAAAATTTGAGGAATTATGCCATTCATATTGATTTTGAGGTTTTGCTTACCCATTTGGAATCGACTTCGGGTGTAGGTGGGTCTTGAATTTTAGGTACTCTTCTTAAAAATACAAATATTTTTGTGGCGGAAGTTAAGCCTTTTTGGAAATTTGGTGCAAAGGCAAAGGCATTAGCCAGTGAAAAACTCGCCATAATCAGGATTTGAGTTACTCTAAAATTTTTGTAATGAAAATATAAAGAAAATCAAAAGAGAAAACAGGCATTTTAAAATCCTTTAAGAAATACTTTTAGCGAGTACTCACTTGAACACATCTCGGTAATGCACGTTTTCGTAGGCGATTAACCTTCCACCATAACACATGGAAATGGCATATGCGAAAAACATAATCGACCTAGACGCACCCATTATGATACCTCTTAAATGAGCCCCTCGCATCATAATCTTAGTAGTTGGACTTAATTCAGTCATGTACTCGTTGTACAAAGAAATTTCCCTACCCAGACTGGCCACGGTTCGAATATTTCCAACTGCTTCGATGGCAATCTATAAAGATTTTAATAAAACGGCTTTCGTATACAATATGGATCGATGTCACTCGACTTTTCACACCCGATCAATATAAAATTTACCTTCGAAGATTTTTCTAAAACGTCTTGATTCCCCATCGCATCACCCTTTAGAGTTTTTGCCATGAAATAACTAGCTGCAAATAAAAATGGCGTAAAAGACAACGTGGTAAGACCTAATTTCCATTGGAAGTACATTGCGAATCCAACAGCCAAGCCAATGGTGGAAACTCCCTGCACGACGGAACCTATAGGCTGCCCAGTTGCCTGGATAACATTTCAGAACATTAGATTTACTTCTTTTTTTTATTTTAAATCCTCTCTTGATTGTTAACATGAATGCTGTTTACCCCCCTGAACATTGCTGGTATCACCGGACAGTCTTGCACAAAGAGCACCAACCGAATTGGCTTTCTCATCAAACCAGGACACTTCCTGTCTCAACATGGCGGAAAATGTCATAGAACGGAGTCTCATCGTTAGCATTTCTCCCGCCACTCCGTAGGCCCAAATTTGAATGAATGTAGAAATTCCCATGACTGCTCCGATGATTACGAAATAAATGCAATAGGAGCTGGCTTCTTCCAAGGCAGAGTCTTTGTTAGGGTTTTCGAAAACCTGATGACATTTTTATTTTAAAGCTCTTCAACATTTCTGAGTAAGCAATTGGAGAATAGTACAATAAACGACAGAGTTTAGTTTGAAACTTAACAAAAGAACTACTCACTCCCATGATATCACCAAAAACAATGGAAAAGAAAGGTGAACTAGCTCCCATAAGTATACTGCTCAAACAAGCAATAAGAATGACTTTCCACTCAGGGGCGTTCAGCTTAATTATGTCCCACAAGGCAACGCTTTCCTTTTGGCTTTGAATCGTTTCTGTCGATTTCTGTAAATCAACGTGAATCGAAACTAACTACTTTTGTCCATCCATTTCGGGTTACAAAAAAATTTTAATTTCATGTACTTAAAATTCCTGTGGTGTTGTATAAGAACTGTCTTTACCTCGAGCGGACTTTCTTCAAAAGAATCTTTACGTTCGCTAGTCACAGAACCTTGTTTCATTAATTTTTCCTTAAATTCAATGTCATCCTTTTTACTATCATCATCAACTCCTTCAAGAGCACTTGTTTGAGCTGTGACCAGATCGTAATAATGACCTTTTTCTCAATAAGCTCATCGTGAGTTCCTTCTTCTATGATTGTACCTTTAGATAGTACTATTATTTTATTTGCCTGACGAATTGTTGACAGCCTGTGAGCGACAATGATTGTCGTTCTACCTTTCGACGCCTGGAAGATTAATATATACTGTTTAATCAGATGCCGGATTTCATCAACAATGTAACAATCGGCTTTGATAAAAGCAAAGATATGGAAATCGATTTTGAGACATACTTTATCAAGAGCAGCTTGAACTTTGGCTTCGCTTGCATTATCCAAGGCCGAAGTCGCTTCATCAAGAAGGAGTATGCAGGGATTTCGGACGAGCGCCCTGGCAATGGCGACTCTTTGCTTTTGTCCTCCAGACATTTGAGCTCCCCTTTCGCCGACCATCGTGTCATATCCCTAATAAAGTTTTTCAATTTTATTGAACGTCATTGAATATCATTTTCAATATTCCGTGCCTTATTACTTACCTGAGGTAGTTTGCTTATAAAGTCGTGGGCGTTGGCCATTTTTGCTGCTGTTATTATCTCCTCCATCGTTGCATCTTCCTTCGAATATCTTATATTTTCCTTAATGGTAGCAGCGAAGAGTACGGGTTCTTGTCCCACAACTCCTATGCTCTTTCTCAAATTTTTAACATTTAAATTCTTAATGTCTTCTCCATCAATTAGCACCTACAAAAATTTATAACGACAAGATAAGATAGCTACTCTTTTCAATATGACAAAAACAGTAATCCGGCTCTTAGACTTGAAGAAAGCTGTACCTGTCCTTCCATTGTATCATAAAACCTTTGAACAAGCTGAACACACGTTGATTTTCCACAGCCCGAACTTCCTACCAAAGCCACCGTCTCTCCTTTGTTTATCTTTAAAGAGATTCCTTTTAGGATAGGAATATCCGGACGTGATGGGTAGTGGAAGTGAACATCCCTGAATTCTATATTTCCTTTGATCTCCTGAGGTTTTATACCTTCCTCGGATGTGGGATCAATGGTCGATTTTCGATCAATTACCCAATAAACTTTGGCAGCTGAAAATCAGTTTTGTTTTTCTTAAACATCTTTTGCTAATATATGGTTGGGGTAAACGGTACGGTAGTGAAACCAACCTGCGGCTTTTGCTGATGTCAATATCTCTACAAAAGGAGCAATTATGCCAAAATTCATTGACCCAACCATCACGCTGAAGAATACCTAAGGAAGATAATTTTGGTGTCAGACAGTAAAAGTTTTTCGAATGTGAAGGAAAATATTTTAGGGGTTTTGAATTCAGACGAAAAGCCTTAACCCTCCTCAGGGTTGAATGTAACAATGCGCCACTTATCTAAAAGCAGTGGTGCCGGAATGTCTGAAACTGCGTCTTGGATACAAAAAAAAATTGTTAAAACCTTGCCAAAAACCATTTCACTTAATTCATAAGAAACAAATTCGATTCTTTGACCTAAAATGAGTTGAATCTTGATAATTGTAATTTGTCTGCAAATGTCACAGGTTACTCAAGGAAAGGTGTCAAATTAAAGGAGTTAAAGAAAGTGGGAACGGTTCAAATTTCCATCATCAAAGTCCGGACACAAAGGCAAAAAAGGTTAGAGATCAAATTTCGAGATCAAATTAACCAGTAAATGTGCTGAAAATAAAAACCAAGCGTTGCAAGTAATTTAGTTTAATTATCTCACGATTCTTCGGCTCATAGAATTCTGACTCACCGTCGTCATTTGTCCTGCAGTGTACTTTCCATCATAAACAAAAGAGACTCCAAACCAAAAAGCAAATCCATAAGTTCCGTAAATAAGGAACCAGAGCATACCGAAATTCATTCCGTTGAAAAGACTTCTTTTAACATTATTCCTTTTGGCTTCCATTAAATGTTCTTCGTACCTTAAAACAATCTTCCTCTGTGATTATCTATTAACCAGTTAAGATAATCTTTCATTTTTGGAAACGGTATCCTACCTTTCTATTTCTTTCTTTTGACCACTAAACGCTACCACTGTTCTTAGGGATGATAGAACTTCTTCCGCTATCGAGCCAGCTCTGGCATAAGCTTCAAGTTGATTCTTTGATAACTTTGAGGATAGAAATGAAATGAGACCCATAGCGATGGATATGATCGGTAGAAATGACAAACTGATCAAAGCTAGTTCCCATCCCTTGACAAGTGCTAAGATAATGCAACCGATAAATGCGGATAGGGAGTGAACCATTTGTAAAATTTTCTCACTCAGACCATCCTCCAGTTTATTAAGATCTCTAAAAATAAGACGAATGATGAGTTGAACAGTGCCAATACATAAATATTCTAAAAACAAATAAATTATAAAGAACAAAGACTCAATTCAAATTCAGATCAAGGGTGTCAAAATCATTTGCAGTAGGCTACAAATTATCCAAATTATATTTTGAAATGAGGATTCACGAATTTGAATGGGAAAATCAAAAATTCATTTTATTAAAGCTTCCGCTAGGGAGCAGCACGGATCAAACTTCATAGGCAAGAATAGCAGACCACCATTTTGACACTCTTGATTTGAATGAGAATTGTTCACAGAAGTAATGAGTCCTAAAACAGAGATTTTATAACACTCACTCGGTCATTCTGCTAGCAAAATCTCCCGTACTGTTTAAATCATACCAGCCAATGTCCTGTTTCAAAGCCGATTCAAAGTATAAAAGTCGTATCCGATAAATCTGCCTTAGGGTTGCTCGATTGAAGGCAGCCATTGATATATAAGTGACGGTAAGTAGTACGATACCGATAATTGAATTCTTTATTGAGAAATCATCAATGGACTCTGCAATTTGAGTAATAGCAATAAAAATGTCTTAAGAACTGGATACAACTAGGAAAGATTACAGGTAGGACTAGAGGAGGAGAATCCAATATAAACCAAAATGAAGTGGAAGAATTCGGTTTTTCAGTTGAGTGTATACACAGCAAAAGAGAAACCCACCTAAAAATGAATCGACATCTGTCATATTTGTGGTTGACTTAACTAGGGCGTCGGTGAGATCGCCGAAAATAAGAGTATTTGCTGGAGCACTTAGACCGGTGACAATGCTTCCTATTGCGCCAAATATCATAAGACAGAAATCCAGGCGATCGGCAAATCGAAACTGTAAATAAATTTATAATTCTAAAGTAGCTCTTGATGACATTCCTTGACGCCTTTTTGTGTAGTCAAGCTTCACAATGGAATATTGAAATTTATAAAAATTAACCGATTTTATGTAATTATAATATTATAAATAGAAGTTCAAATGAGGTGTAGTTTAACTCTATCGAATAGTAACGACAGAAATTCAAAGTCAAGAAATTCTTATTTGAGAAGCTAATTGGTCCCGAATTTTTTTCCCTACAGCTCAAATTTGAAACAGCATTAAAATAACACAAACTAACAGAATGAAAACCCAGAGAGATATATTAATATTAAAAATATAAGTATATAAATGTCCATTACATATGAAATGAATGTCTTCTGAAGTGTGCATTGTGGTTTACAGTGGTACCTTGAGATACAAATTTCTGTGGTCATCGTCGTTTGTCAAGAAAATTGTATCTCAAAGCGGCGGTAGGAAAGCTGAGCGAAAGCTCTGCCATTTAGGTATCACCTATGCAATTATCGCACATCCCAAATTCGTGTCTCAAATTTGTCATCGGACGTCGAGGTATAAATTTTAGAATATTTCAAGTCGTATCTCAAAAAATTTGTGTATTAGGACATTCTTATCTCAAGGTACCACTGTATTTTCATTTTCCCTGTTAACCTTCATCTGTTTCCAAATTCGAGGCGATATATAGTGTTTGAATGGCGTTGAAGGATGGTTCTGGGAACACACCAGTGCCAAAACCCCAGTGTGGTTAGTAGAAGGAAGTAAGAGTTTAAGTGGAAAAGGAGAAGAGGTTTGAGGGGGGTAACAGGAAAAATGGAATAATAACATTTATTAATGATTAATATTAATCAAAATTATATAATATAATTCATTATTATTATAATTAAATAATATATCAACGCCGGAAGGGCAGGTGTAGTGGTTAAAGTACTCGACTATAGGAGATATGATCGTGGGTTCAAATCCTCCTCCCATATCATGATATAGTCCAGGCATGGCGAACCTATGGCACGCGTGCCACGAGTGGCACGTTTGAAAATTTTGATGGCACGCAAAACAATAAAAAAATTTTTTTTTAGAAAGCTTTTTTTGATAGAAATTAATTGAAAATTATTAATCTACACTTAATTTATAATTTATGATATCAATTTGTTAAACTGAATACCTATCTTAGTATCTTAACTAGAACCCTCAAATTATACGTTTTATTATTAAAATATTACATAGATTCTCTCGAAGTATAAAAAGAAGCGCATCAGATAAAATTCTATAAAAAAATAATTGCTTTTATTTCTTTATTTATATATATATTTTTGTATAGTTTGATTGCTGACATTTCCAATAAAGTTTTATTGTGGCACGTCACCAATTTAAAAAAGAATTTTATGACTTTGTGGCACGGACATCAAAAAAGGTTCGCCATCCCTGATATAGCCAATTAAACTAAACTGAGGAATTTAGTATAATTCAATAATTATTTATTTTTCATCAAGTTTTATGAAATGTAAGGATATATGCACTACCTTTGAAGCAACCAGAACACAAACTTCAAAAAGGAAACCCTGATGTGAATAGTTTTATAAAAAAGTCGTTAGACTATAAATTAATGTCATAGTCATGATCACTATGTCCTGGTTAAGCTTAAAATAATAGTCAGATGATAAAAGACTAATCAAAAGAAGAAAAAAGTTGAAGACCAAGCTCAAAACTATGAAGGCAGGTTATGTAATACTCGCAAAGAAACTTTTAATAAAATTTACACCAAAATAAATTTACGATTTTCTTAAATTCGCAAATCTGGCGTTCCACAATTAAAAACAAAAAAAAATGATTCACAAGTTGAAACATATCCTTGTGACCAATTATTGCATCATATGATGTAATATAATAATCAAATGATTATACTATCGAAAACGAATTTACTCACCAATTTGAAGAAGTTAACCATGGGTGCCTCGAAAGGTTTAGGTTTTTCCGTGGCTTCTTCTTTGACATCCTTTTCCTTCTTCTCCTCATCCTCCATCTTTTCCTTTCGTATTTCATCATCGCTGACAAAATGATCGTTGACGAACGAATTCTGGTAAATATTTGTCTCTTTATCCTTCATTTTAAACCCTGAGCCTTTTATTTACAGCACTGATTTGATCCAAACAGCCCCAAACGGTCGCACTTTAAAAAATTCCTTTTTTTCCATGTACCATAGCCCGAGTAAAAAGAAAAGAAACAAAAAAATGACAAGAAGAAAACTTCACGAGATACAAATGGAACTATCACATCACGAAACAAAAAAATAAAGATAGGACATCGAAACGATTATTATTTTTATCTCGACTTTCATATGATAAAACCTAATTCGTGTAATGATAATGCCGTTTTTTAATTAAATGAGAAATGCCGGGTCTCGAAATCCTCTTTCACTTACTTAAAACAACTTCCCCGAGTGAACATTGTCTTCTGCTAACAACAAGACTAGACGAATATGAAGACACCGTTGTTATTGATTTGACATTATTGATTAACCAAGATGAAACACCTTGTAGTACCATTTAACGGTGCACTAGGTCACTGATTCAAATCAGAGAGCTAACTATTTCCAACAAGGAAGACACTAACGTTCTAAACAAGGGATGCCCGAATTTTTCAGCCTCAAGGCCATGCTAACTAAGTCCTAGGGTCAAGGTCAAAATATTTACGAGTCAACTGGTCAACTTACGAGGTAGCTGCTGATGATTGTTAGCATAAAGCTTGGTCCTTATCCAGATACAATTATCTGCTGAAAGCTGCAACTAAATAAATGTCGTTAATTATATCTATATAATAATTTAATACAAATAATATATTTTGTAACTTTTTAGTATATGATTTGGGTTACTTATTGCACCCACTAATAGGTTTCGTGTTCGTTACTGAATACCAAAAATTAAGTTAAAATTTGTTGTGACAAGTAGAACTTGTACACACAAACTAAAATTGAAACTGAAGCATACACAGAAGCTTTATTTATCTCCTCCTACTGGTGCCACAACTGATTTCGAATATCAAAACAGGGCGACCACAGTTTCTGATTATTAATTTTCATGACTTGCATATACTGTAAATTTTAGAATATAACCATAATACAGTGTAAACGGTAAAGATGATGGGCTGTAGTTTTAACAATCCTAATTAACTTCCGGTTTACCTCTTAACGGATTCAAGATTATCTTGACCGAAATTGACTAAACATTACTAAAAAATTTTGTGAATTAATCTTTCAGACATTTCTTTGAGTAAATAAAAACTGTCAGCAAAAATAAAATGGCGTTAAGAAAATTACATTCTAACCAAGAAAATATTATAAAATTTAATGTGAACGTTATCGAACAGTCTCTCTGTAGACCTATCCCACAAAAAACAAAGTGGGTCAGTGTAATTAACAAGACAGAAAAGAAAATGTTTTTCTCATCCCCCAGGGAAAACGCCTCGGGAGGAAAATCCTCTTTAACAAGGACGAACTTTTTTTTGTTATAAAACATTTGACTTTGAACTCGACATTTCCTTTCTTTCTTTCATTTATATTATAATTAAATGAAATCAGTTATTAACTTGTGCTTGCTTAAACTTGTCCCAGCTTAAATTTAAATGAATCTGATTCGTTTCCTTTCTCAAAATATTTTATGTCTGAAAGAAGGAAATGTACAGATACATAAAACCAAAATGGCGGGTGTTTCTCTCCCCGTTCGGGCTATATTCTGTTTTAATTATTTCTCTGGTGTTGTGCTTATATTCTCTCATTTTCTGGTTATGTTCTAGTAGAAGAGGGCTAAATTTTCCGAACCGTATGGGATTGGGAAGATTGGTCAGCTTCCGGGGTGGTTTTCCACCATTTTTACTGTTGAGTCTTGGTTGAAAGGAATTTTGTCTTAAGGGGTCGGTTATCACCATCGAGTTGTTCTTAGTTTCCTGAAATCACCGACCAGAAGTACTGCTAAGGTTTTGAGGAAGGTTTTGGGGTAGGTTAGTGCTGGAAAAGTTGAAGGGCATTTAAGGTAAACAGGCCAAAAAATTTCTACCGCAGCTGGGGATCGAACCCACGACCTTTGGATTGTCAGTCAAAGACGCTACCTCTCAACCACCAGCCCTCAAAATTATTTTTGCAACAAATTTTCGCAAATTTTCTTCGATTGTTTGAACATTTTGGTGAACAAAAAAACGGAAATAAAAAGCTGATAATGGAGATAACAATAAGAAAGATGGAGAGTTGAATGTAACAATCAAAAAAGATCAAAACGCCCTTTTTTCATTTTTATTTTTATTTTTATGTCTAGCTAAGCATAAAAAGTTGAAACACAATTTGAGTTTTATGTTCTGGGCTTTCGATGTTGCTTTTAAGGCGAAACTTCCTTTTGCACATGATAACGTGTCTCACGGATCTAAGTGCCTTTCTTATCAGAATAGATTTCTTTTCAAATCTAATCAAATCTCATTGTAAAACGTCATTAAATTAGGCGTTTCTTGACGAGTCCAAACGTAGCTTTGAGGCGCCTGTGCGTACTTTACGCAGTATTTCTTCCGTTTTTTTTGTTCCGAATTTTATCCCAGTGGCGTCTGTAAATTATAAAGCTGTCGATAAATTCCTTTCTTTGCAAGAAGTTCGGAGTGGGTTCCGGATTCGGCTACTTTTCCCTGATGGATCACTACAATCGTATCCGCATCTTGAATTGTAGATAGTCTGTGCGCGATGGTGATGCAGGTTCGACCCAAACTTGCCCTATCTAGAGCTTCTTGAACAATCTGGAAAAAAGAACATAAAAGCAAAATCCACAATTTTTTTTATAACTATTTTTATTGAACATCACAACAATAATATTTTCTTTCTCCTTTATTGTGTGGTTTGTAGTGGCATTTACAAAAACAACCACAACAGGATTTGACTGTGGATCAATATCAACCAAAATTTAGGAGTCGTTTCCGGTCGGTGGTAGCTACATTTTTTAAATCAAAATTTTTGAGTAATAGAATAAATTACTTATAAACTGACTACACCTAAGTGTGCATTATTTATGAAAGCGAGCAATATTTAGTGCTCGTTTGTAATAAATATTTATTTTATATTCATACATCAGATGAACCAGAAAATAATGTCGGTTCTGTGCATTACACCAAATACAGTGAAACCTCTCACAACGAGTGCCTCTCAGAGCGAGAAATTCGCGTAATGGGCAACATAAATTTCACAAAAATGTTTCTCACAACGAGCAATTTTTAGCAGAAGGAGTGACACGTACAGGGGAATCCCCGACAGTTTTTGTTCAGCCTGGAACGCATTAAACTCGTTATGAGAGGTTCCACTGTATATTCATTATGGTAAAAATGATAAATCGGCAAATATATATAATCCCCGGCGATTATTCATAATTACCAACTAATCTTAGTAACTGTGACTAATTACTGTGTTTCACATTTACCGGTTAGTTTATACAATATCGAACTTGTAATCTGAGCAAACTCTTCCCCATTACCAGTTGGAGATTATATAAACTAGCCGGTAAATTTGAAAAATGTTGTGTAATTCGTCACATTTACCAAACTCAGTTGGTGATTATGAATAATCGCTTGATTCCTCACTTTTACCGTAACAAATATGTGATATTATCTTTAATATTTATTATTTGGGTTTGGGTTTTAATCCCGTTTTCACTCTTGGCTATAACAGGAGAAGGAGATGATATGTCCCACAATATTTATTATCATCAAAATGGATGACTCGGTGCTTACAGATTACTAACCCTTACAACAGAATGATTCTTAAAATACAACAAAATTGATTTTAAAATTATTATCAGCTGCTGATAGCTTATTTTTCTCCTTATTATCTTCATATATAAATAAATATTCAATTCTGATAAACTTAGTGTATCTGATTACCTTCTCACTTTGGGTGTCTAGAGCAGAAGTAGCTTCATCCAACAACAGAACCTTAGGTTTTCTCACCAACGCTCGAGCGATGGCTATTCGTTGCTTCTGACCCCCAGAAAGCTGACTTCCCTTTTCTCCCAATCTGGTTTCATATCCCTAATAACAAAAACAGACAAATACTGTAAGTGAATATTAAGTACAGAAAGATTAGGTTTTGTAAAAAAAGGTTGAACTCACCAAAGGCAGATTCACCACAAAACTATGAATGTTTGCCTGTTTTGCAGCTTCGATTATTTCATCCATTGAAACATGTCTGTTGTTATCTCCGTAAGCAATGTTTTCAGCAATGCTTCTATCAAAGAGTACGGGTTCTTGTGATACGATTCCTAGCTGTCTCCTCAAAGAGTTTAACTTTAATTTTTTAACATCGTGAGAATCCAGATTCTAAAAAAGGATGAGATTCTTTCATTTTTAATAATTCAAACGACTCAGAAGACAGTAGTCAACTACAAAACGCATACTATGTGTCCTCTTTCAGGGTCGTAAAACCTCTCCAACATTTGAATGAGTGTAGATTTCCCACAGCCACTGTGTCCTACCAACGCGATCCTTTTTCCTCTTCCAATATCCAGACTGAAATTTTTCAAAATCTGGGCGTTGGGTCTTGATGGATATTTGAAATCTATTTTCCGATATCTGACGTTTCCGTCAGCAGACTAAAAATATTAATCAGATGACATGTTCAAAGTAATTTATTTTTTAGATTGTATAAATAATATAGAATTTGAATGAATAACATATTTTTCATTTGAGAATTTTGCTTTGTCTTACCCACTGGGATCCAACAGCTTCCGTTTCGGAATCCCTTATCTTAGGTTCTCTGTTCAACAGAGCAAAGATTTTCGTGGCTGAATTCATTCCCTTTTGAAAATTCGGGGCGAATGCAAACGCATTCGCCAGAGAAAAGCTAGCCATAATTAAAGCTTGAGACACTCTAGAACCACGACAGATCAAATGATTAAAAAAAATTTGTTTTATAGGAACTATTATCATCTGTAACAGCAACTCTTACTTGAAAACATCTTCATAATCAGCGTTTTCATATTCTATCAACTGTCCACCGTAGTACATACACACAGAATAAGCAAAGAAAACAATGGACCTCGATATGCCCATGGTGATTCCTCTTAAATGTGCGTTTCGTATCATGATTTTGTTGGTCGGCTCTAACTCGTTCACATATTCTTTGTATAATGAGTCTTCTCTTCCCAAACCGGCTACTGTTCTAATATTTCCAACTGCTTCAACAGCTATCTAAAAATCAATGAATGAAACAGTACTCAATTTAACAATGGAGTCATATGTTTGTCCTGTGGTTGTTACCTTGGATGATTTTTCTAGTGCTTTGTGGGTCCCTGAAGTACTGCCTTTTGTTAGCTTCATCAACACATATGTCGCTCCAAATAGAAACGGAGTGAAGGAAATGGAAACGAGGCCCAACTTCCACTGATACCTGACAGCATATACAATGGCTAGAGTTAGCGTGGCTATCCCTTGGACGATGGTACCAAATCTTTGACCAGTCGCCTAAATATTAAAATGCTCTTATGAAATAACTATTTGTTGATGAGACTATCCGTTTTTTTGTTTATCAAAAGATTTATAAAAATGAGCGCTTACTCCTTGCACATTGCTGGCGTCACCTGATAATCTTGAGCACAGTGACCCCACCGAATTAGACTTGTCATCAAACCAAGAAATCTCCTGCTTCAGCATGGCACTAAAAGTCATGGATCGAACTCTCATAGTGAGAATCTCTCCAGCTATTCCATACGCCCAAGTTTGAGTAAATGTTGACACACCCATCACAGCTCCGATAATTAAGAAGTACATGCAATAGGTGGTTGTGCGGTCTAAAGCTTCATCTCTCTCTTGACGGAAAACCTTAAAATACATGGTTGGTTCATCAAAAACAAAAATAAATAAATAAAGAATATTTGACAGTATAAACTTTAACTCACTCCCATAACATCGCCAAAAACGATGGAGAAAGTGGGGGAGCAGAAACCCATCGCCATAGAGCCCAGGGTGCCTAGCACAATACTCTTCCATTCTGGAGCGTTTAGCTTCATTATGTCCCACAATGACACTTGGTCATCTTCGTCTTCGAATTCTTTGTTTAATTCCTAATTTTATGACAAATAAATATTTGAGTGACGTTCATACTACACTAGCACACCAAATATTGTAGTTTGTATAAACCTCTTAGCTCAGTTACAAATTCAGATTTGCAGTTCCATGTTTCCTTATGCCTAGACTAATTTACTTAAAAGTCCTCACCTTGTATACACTAATTCTACGATCGAAGTTTGAAGCGTTGCTTTTGGTTGACATTCTACTCCACTGCCTTGAAATCTTTTTATTTACAACAGGAACATCAACTTCTTTAGTATCTGCTTCTTCTTCATCTTCTTCTTCTTTATCAGTGTCGTTGGCAACCCTTGTTTGGGTAGTAACTAATTCATAATAATGGCCTCTTCTTGCCATAAGCTCATTGTGAGTACCCGATTCCATGATTTCACCTTTATTCAGTACAATGATTTTATCTGCTTGTCGAATGGTTGTCAGTCTATGGGCAACGATAACGGTTGTTCTACCCTGTGAAGCCTAAAATCAAAATTTGTAAATCCTATCATTAATTCAAACTCAAAATTTAATTAATTAGTTAAGAGTGTTTATGAAATCAATTATTTATTAAATCTCTGAATTAGAATATAATAAATCAGTGATTACAGAACACAGAAGGGGGTGAAAGTTACTTTATCAAGAGCTGCTTGAACTTTAGCTTCGCTTTCTGTGTCCAAAGCTGACGTGGCTTCGTCCAGCAACAGTATTGATGGATTTCGTACAAGTGCTCGAGCGATGGCGACTCTTTGCTTTTGTCCGCCGGACATCTGAGCCCCTCGATCCCCGACCAGTGTATCATAACCCTAAAAATTGATATTATAATTGAAATGTTTATAAATTATTTCAATTAGAGGTACAAGGTAATGATTTTATTTACTTGAGGTAGTTTAATAATAAATTCGTGAGCATTCGCCATCTTTGAAGCGGATATTATCTCTTCCATTGTCGCAGCTTCATTCGAGTAACGAATATTATCGGCCACGCTTGCGTCAAAGAGAACAGGCTCTTGACCAACTACACCGATGTGCTTTCTCAAATATTTCAAGTTAAGATCTTTTATGTTTTGTCCATCGACTAAGACCTGAAGAAAAAGAGATTTGTTACTGTAGAATTAATCACCGCACTCTTTTTATACAAAGCTAACGAGATCTGTGTACCTGACCCTGAAGTGGGTCGTAGAACCGTTGAATGAGTTGAACACAAGTTGATTTCCCGCAGCCTGAACTTCCCACCAAAGCGACAGTTTCTCCTTTGCTTATCTTCAACGAAATCCCTCTTAGTATGGGAACTTTAGGCCGTGATGGATACCGGAAATAAACATTTTGAAATTCGATGTTTCCTTGTATTTTCATTGGTTTCAATCCTTGCTCACAACCGACGTCAATCGACGACTTCCGGTCTATAACTGCGAAAATCTTGGCACCTGCCCCAAATCACCAAAATTAAACTTTTTATTTGGTCAATGAGTCAATGTGACTCCCAATATGATTTAAGATTTGAACAACAACAACACAAAGATCATTTAATGTACATAGCAATTAAAATGTGAATGAGGCAAATTGGCACAATCCGTAACTGTTAAATAAATAAAATTCAATCAGAGCTCCATTTCTGTTTTTAACTACAATTATCTAGATAAAATGTAAAATGATTCGGACAAATAAAAGTCAATAGCTAATCTGAATTTTAATTGGTCGTTGCTTTCTGTATTTTTAAAGATTCTTCAGTTGGATTTGAAAACAACAGATTTTATTCCGCCGCCATTTTGAAATGTTTTTATCCCTTGGTTAACCGCCACCTCTCTTCAAAGAAATTAATCTAACACTGAGGGGTTAAGTATTTACTTTGTTGGTATGAAGTTGAAGAAGTAATATAATTAGAAAGAAGATGAGAAATAGGATCCCTGCCGCTGATAAAATGAGGAGAAACATCTGGCAAAAGGGAAGGTAATAAAATGGGAAGATCAAAATGTTTCTTACCAGCAGCCCTTGCTGAAGCAAAAGCTTCGATATAAGGTGCACACATTCCCATGTTTGTGGACCCGATCATGACGCTAAAAAACACCTGTAGATAATTGTTACTTATGTTAGATAATTGCATGGTAAAGACTTTTACACTGTTTCTTCACTTCCAGAAAAATGCTGTAGGGGAAAAATCGTTACCGTGCACATTTTTCCCGGCGTGTATTCTCCATCGAAAACCATTTTGACTCCGTACCAAAACGCATAAGAATAACTCACATAAGTAAGACACCACATCAAACCGAAACCAAGGCCGGTGAAAAAATTTTTCCTGATGTTATTGTCTTTGGCTTGAACCAAATTTTTCCCATACCTGAAATACATAAATAATTAATGTTTTGACTTTCTTATAAGAGAACAGACTGTGTCAGTAAATATTGTCACCTCTGAATTTCTTTGTCTTGACCACTGAACGCCACTACGGTCCTGATTGACGAGAGAACTTCTTCTGCAATCGATCCGGCTTCTCCGTAAGCTTCGAGTTCGTCCTTTGAAAACTTTGCAGAGAACATTGTAACAATTCCCATGACAATCGCTATAATCGGTAAAGCTGACAAACTAATTAAAGCCAACTCCCAACCTTTTATTAGAGCAAGGACAACGCATCCAATAAAAGACGACATGAAGTGGACAAATAGTAAGATTTTCTCACCGAAACCATCTTCTAGTTTATTCAAATCTCTAAAAAGTTCCAAGAATAATTAGAACTTTCGTTAAACAAAAAAAAGATGGCCGCATCCCGCCGATGGGAAATGAAGTCATAGAGTATTTAAACATCAACAAAACCGTTAACAATATGGCGGTACGAATTTATTCAAAACCACACTCACTCAGACATTCTACTGGCAAAATCTCCCGTATTGTTCAAATCATACCAGGCCATATCTTGGCGCAGAGCAGAGTGAAAGTAAGCAGTTCGAATTCTATAAATTTGTCTCTGAACTGCATAATTAAATAAAACAATTGATATATAGCTTACGACCAATAAAACTACTCCGATGGCGGAATTTTTTATAGCAAAATCTTCAATCGCATCTGAAAAACACCAACAACCATAACAACAGAGTATAATTCGTCATTAACACAAAAGCTCAGAGGCAGGGAAAGTGAGAAACAGCTTACCTAAAAATTCGGTGCTGTTTGAGTTATCACTTACAGACCCTGTTCTGTTTTGGTTTTCAACCATTACGTCTGTTAATTCACCAAATATGAGTGTGTTTGCGGGAGCCGTTAAACCAGTAACAATACCTCCGATTATTCCCAAGCTCATAAGCCAAATGTCGATAATATCAGCAAAACGAAACTGCGAAAAACAGACAACAGAAATGAAAACGTTCTTAAAATTTAAATTAGAAAATTATTTTAATACTTAAACACTTACTAATGTATGAAAGGCAATGGGCGGGGGTTCTTCAGGTGAAACATTCCCATCTCCTTTATTATCATTATTGTTATTATCATTGATCTCTGAATTCTTTTCACAGATTTTCTCGACTTGTCCATCGTCATTGACAAACGCGACATTGTCAAATGGTGAGTTTGTTAACCCCTTAGACAAATCCGTCATTTCCATGGTCATGTTGTTTCCTCTCCTTTATCTAACATTCCTGTTGAAAACATGACACGAGATTAGTTCTTAAGGTCAAGCTTAGGAGAAGTGGTTGTACAGTGACATTCGACGTGTAACTGAGTCTGAATATTCTCTGTTCCGGGTTTTAACTTTTCGAAATGTTATGATTTACGTTAAAGTCTTCTGCTCTTTGGTAAGTCCGTATGATCGGGTGAACAAAACATCAACAAAACCATTGCTCGCGAGAATTTATTCTAAGATGGAATCAGTTCCATTAATACCAAAAGCGGAAGTTTTGCCCAATTCGGACGTTTCCCCACTCATAAGAGAATTATTCCAACAAGAATTTCAGTACGCTGTTCCGAGTAAAAAGCTCTCAGAAAATATCGTGAAAAGCTTGCAGTATGAGAAAGCGTCGGTGACGGGGGAGAAGGAAAGCTTTAAAAGCGTGGAATTTTTGGAAAATTTAACCAAGCGAAAGGATAATTTGATCGATTTTGCGGAAGCCGTCTTTGAGGTATTTTGTCATCTCTTTCAGTGCTACTTCCATCTTTTTAAACAGTTTTTCTCAGAATCACACTTGCTTTCTAAAACTGGGATCTTCTACAACTTGGTAAACATCTTTCCAAAGATTCGTCAATGTTAATTCCGAGCTTGATGCCTCAAAATTGTAAACTCTAAACATTCTTGTTCCACTTTTGGCATTCGAATGATCATTTTTAAAGAAACATTTATTGACATTTCAACATCCGCTCTTCTCATCACTGTCAATATTATGCAACACCTGCCTGCTCTTACTTTCGTTCGATTATTTTTTTTTCCTTCTAGCTGAATCAACTACAAATTGTCTTACTGTAATTTCTGTTCCAAGTTAAAGCCTAACATGGCGTATGTGATTGATTTAGATAATTAGAATTTCGTCAGAGATTGTCCATGCCAAAACCTAACGTCCATCAATATTTGTTTTGTGTCGAAACAATTTCTTGTCATGAATGTCATATCCTATATCCGATATTATAGACCAGTGATGGGCAAAGTACGGCCCACCGAGGGTTTATCGACATGGATGGTAAAATACTTAGTAGAATAATAGATGTTCAGCCTAGCCTAGTAGAAGCTAAACTAACTGCATAGTTCATGTGTTGCATAATACGGGGAGCAAAGCTTTGTTAAATGAGAGGCGTGGGTGAGTGAACTCAGTCGCCATCTGTCAATCGAATATCGCCAATCGCATATCGGGGCGTTCGAATAAAATTATTTAAGGTAAAAAGTAATTTGTAACATTTGTGTGTGATACTGTAATGGTTTTATAATATTATGATTAAAAGTTTAAACGCAAAATGCATTTTTCTATAATTCTGGCTCTCCTCTAGAATTTCTTAAACTTTGTGGCCCGCCATTAAAAAAAGTTTGCCCAGCACTGCCATAGACCCTTCGTACATGTTACAGCTAAAGTTCGAATACCGTTAATGTTAACATTACCCAGATAATCTCTGAAAATTATCTGGTTTGCTTGGAATCAAAAGTTGTTCCGATTTTATTGGGCAATGTGCACATTAATGGCTTCCGTTTCGCTAAAGTTTAAATATTTGTTCAATCAAGAATTAATAATATTGTATTAATTAAATTAATAGTATTAATATTATCTCATTTATATAATAATGTATTAAGCAGTTTGCTGTGATCCCTCGCATAAAATCAGACTCCACTGTCTTGAGATAAATCTGAGATGGTTCGGAAATTTAACATGAAACGTGATTGTCTTTGGAGAGCATTAAAATGGCGTCACGAATTCCCTTTTCGCCGTCGTAGTTTTAAAAGAAAAGTTTTCATTATTAATGAGAAATGTTGAGAGTTTTATCCAAAAGGGAATTCAATACCTAAGGGCAGGTTTTAACAATCAGAAGCACAATTAGTAAAACGATACTTCGATTATTTGATTTCGAGTAAATTTTTAAGAGAAACTTTCGAAAATGACACACACAACCAAAAAACGTTTTTGGATTTGTTTCTCTTCCAGGCGTACATAAGACACGAGAAAAATTTAAAAGCTATCAGCGATGCTGAGGAAAATATTTTCGAGGTTCAAGCCTGCTATTTAAAACGTGAATCGACCATTTTGGAACACAGTGAGATTCACGACCTCCTCAAACTCAAGAGACAGCCTTTACTAAAAGCTCTCGATGAAAACTACGTGAAAGAATTTCGACTTCTCCAAGGAGACGCGGGCCTACCTCCCAAATTTGAAGCAAAGTCAGGTGCAATCACTAAAAATTTCTTTTTTTGTTCCTCACTAAAACTAATACACGGTGAGGCTAAAGCGAAAGTCCGAAATCATTAACCGAAAGACGAAAACTAACTGAAAGATTGAAGGTGACTAAAAATCATGTAATTACACCGTCCTCAGGTTGCTAAATGACAAATATTACAAGACAAAGGCGAGATTTTAACCTTAGGTAATGCTTTCCTTTTGTTTCTTATTCGAAACAGATTTTCGCGTGAGCAATTTCATGAAATGGAGGAGACGGTTGGAAAGCGTTAGTCAGGATAGTTTGATTATGGGCCTTTTGAAAATGGCTCCTCTACCTCTGTGTGATGAGTCATTTAGAAAACCTCTCCATTTGAGGAAGGAAGTGTCGTTTGTAAAACCGAAGAGAATTCCGAGACTCAAGCAAAAAAAATCAAAAGTCAATGTTGGTACTACTGAAATATTTAGAGCGGAACCTAAATTTGTGTTCTTCACTGACTACAAACCTGGAGAAGTTTATTACGTAGGTTCCAATTGTAACTTTAAATGTTATTCGCTTCTGCTTATTTCATAATTAATGCACACTGACAGTGATGTTGGATATGATATAAATATGGCAGATTGTCTGTGAATAATACCAACAAAAAGTGTCTTCCTACTTTAGGCGGAGATCGAGCTCAAGAATGTCTACTCAAAAGGAATCAGGTTTCAGTTAAAGCCCATGTCTCCTGAAGGACCTTTCCGTGTGAAATTCTATGAATCAAACGCAAAAGTCTTTCCCGGTTTGAGTATTTTCCTAACAATCGAATTCGCGCCTAAGTCTTTGGATAATGTCACCGAAGACGTAAACATAGTGATAGAGGATGGAACCAAGTTGTCGGTACCTTTGATGGCTTATTTGGAACCTCCAATATTGAAAAGTAAGTTGTGCCATGAGCGAGAAAGAGTTTGACTCGATTCCGGTTAAAATTAGCGGACGAACATTTGTTTCTTCCAAATCAGCACACTTAGATCTCGATGAATGTACGAAAAATAACAGTGAAAGGATTGCAAGCAGTTACATTGAGTGCGGGTCTTGTTTTGCTGGCGACACCAAAGTAACTAAATTAAGGTTTCACGGTTGCCGAGGCTCTGGAGAATTTTTTCATAATGAGCTCTGAAAACTGGGATAGAAGCAACGTTAACGTGAGTGATGGAAGTGCACCAGAGACCATTCACCAACTCTCTCTGACTTACCATTGTTCTTTCAGTCGGTAACTGTCGACAACCTGTTGGAAATCCCTCCGTTTCGAGTGTATCCGGTTTATTTCAAGATGGAGAAAAACGAAGTCATAGACCTGTTCGTTGAGTTTTCACCAAAAACATTTGGAACTCATGTCGAGAACATAGTGATCGCTTGTGATAACGGAGAAGTCAGACGGTTGGATCTTATAGCCGATTCTGTGGGCTGGCACAGTTATTTCTTTTCTTTTCAGGTGATTCGAAATTCTCAGTGTCAAACCGAATATTTATAATTTCTGGGGTTACGGCACTGGTTTGTCCTTAGATAAAAAGCCATATTAGATTTAAGGATATGTAGCACTTGATCAGCGAATTAATCGTTGAGAGCTTTGAGCTCCTTTCCTTTTCCTGTTGTACACGAAGGTGTAAACCGACATTGAAACACAAACTCGGAGGATATTAAACTAAAGAAGCAATGATCTGATGCGATTATAGCTACCAAACTAAGAATACTAATATTAGAACTTAAATATTAATTAGCAGTTGTTGACTTGCAAATTTATTAACATTCCAATCAGGCTGAACTGACTGATTTATCTCACTCACAATTATTCAATTCCGACAGGATTTTTTACTCAAAGAACTACCAGTAGATAAAGACGACGATTTAAAAGTGAAGTACTACCTCAGTTTCAACGAAAGCAAACCGAGTGGAAAAGTAGAAAAACCTTTTTGCATCTACAACAACAGTCACATGTCTTTTGAGTTTCAATGGAAGATTCGAGACGCAAACATGTCAACGGGTCAAGACAAATATTTAAAGCTTTCGAAACAGCAAGTCAAAATCGACCCCGAAAGTGGAACCTTCAAGCCAAAAAGTGTTTGGGAATTTCTTGTGACTTTAACATTTGACAATGCCGAAATAGGAGAGTACAGGGCCGTACTTAGGTAATAAACCTTTCATGGAATTATTATATCAACATCCAAAGTGGGTTTTAGTAGGCAAAGTGGGTCAAAACGGAAGGAAAAATTTCGCTGTCCAGTTCTAGGCGTTTAATCCTATCTCTTCTCATAAAGCTCATGTCTGTCTTACAACCAACAAACCATGACAAAGGTTTGAACTGTCATCAAGTCTACTTTAAATTATATCCAACCGATCTAACTGTACTTTCCTTTGTTCTGTCTTACCGGATGTGAACAAGTCTGAATGATTTTCACTCACAATCACAATCTCTGTAAAACTATATAAATTTCTAATTACAGTTTTTACGTTCTTAACTTACCCTACCAGTGTATTGAAGAAGATAACACAATAATACAGCCTACAGGTTTGGTGCGAAACCTGTATTCCCAAAGCTTATACGGCGAAGAGGAATATCTGGCTCCTTCCCCCGAACTCCTCTCCTTGCAGGGAACTTATGAAAGTCTGCAAGAAAGTATCAAATCCTATGTTGAGTGTCAGAACAAGGCTCAAGCTCTTTCTAAATTTGATTTTTGTCGGACTACTTGCATTCCCAACCCTAATCTGTGTGCGAAGCCACTCAAGAAATCGAAAACTTACTTAAACATAGGAGGTGACATTTTTTTACCCAACAAAATGGCGTTGATAGGTTTATTTTTAAACATCCGATTGGTGATAATATTGTTTAGGAAATGTAGATGATGAAGGTTGGAGCTGCATTTGTCGAGGGAGACCGCCTGAATCAGACTCTACTCCAGAATCTTGCACTTGGAATGGAGAGAAAATAAACGAGGCTTCCATTTTGAAGAATGAAGTGACTTGGGATTTTGTTGATATTTTGGTAGATGAAATAGAATTGTGGGCGGAAGTGAGCCCTACGAAGGTTACGTTACAACCCTCTGTCGTAGAGTTTTTCACCCCTTTGAAGTAAGTAATTATCTACCTATTTTAATCACCTTAGTCTTTATACTTTAGCATTAATACCCAATACACAAAATGACATTCTGTAGCTGTAGTCTATTTGATGCAACTTTTACAAAAATCTGTGACACCATCTTGCTCAAAACCCTACAACACCACTTCCGTTACAGAATAAACGACCCACCCACTTTCAAAAAAGTCAAAATAATCAACCACAACCGATTTCCAGTCACCTGCCAGTGGACAAAACCAGCACGTTCATTCAAATCCGGTCAAAGTAACAAAGGAGAAAAACCTTCTGTCTCTCTTCTCTTCAACCATCAGGCGAGAAGCGATTCAAGTGAGAATTCAAAGGACTATGAAAAAGATCTCACGTCACGTGCAGAGAAAAGTGTGGCAGTAGCAAGACCGGTGAGAAAATCCTGCAGATCACTATACCAGAGGAAATCTCCGACGGAAACTGTGAAGATCTCGAATTGTGTAACATATTTGTGGAACCTGGAGACGAATTCACGGTGCCTCGTTTGTCTGATTTTATTTGCAATGTTGGACTGTCACCCTGTCAACCTGGGAAAATTAGTGAAGTGTTAACCTTATCCGTGAACGGAGGAGACCTCAACCTGACGTTAAAAATAATGGGAACAGGTGTCACAAATTATTTTTCGACTTCCCCCGAAATATTAGGTAAGTCCTGACACGACGGTGGTTATCTATCCTGACAGATTTACCAAAATCACTTTGAAATAGTTTATGAGATTACTGCTAACCTCAAATTTTCCTTTCCTCCTTTTACTATATCTACTCTCACTATTTTGTATTATACTATTTCTCGGCTTCTCTGCTATCTGTTTATTCATTTATACTACTCTACTTCCTTATAGTTCCTAGATTTCTCTTATTCTCTACTCCCGGTTGAGGTCACAGCTATAATCTCAACCCTCTTCCGTAGGCAATACTAAACGTCCCGACCAATGAACAATTTCTTGTTTAAAATTTGAAGACAGACCACAGCTAACTAGGAAGTATAAAAATAAATATTAATTAACATAATTAATTCCTACCTAGTATAATAAAATCACTCACTTTCATTGGTCATTATCTCAATTAATAACAATTACGATCTGACTCAGCAAGATTCTTAATTAATATTACGGGAGAGTCTCGGTCCTTCTTTACAATGTTTCCATGGTCGAGGTCATGCACGGTGACAATGAGGAGACAATTAAGACTACGTTTAGATGGTTTCTTTCCTTTCGGTTGATTTCTTTTTCAGATTTTGGGGCACTGAGGCAAGGTACCAGGTACATGGAAGAATACAAAATAATAAATGAAAGTCCGAACTCTCTATTTTGGCGTATAAATCAATTCGATTTTGATTTTGAAAACGAGCAATTCTTTAACTCGGTTGAAATCGGTGAGAAGGGAAGTGTTAAAAGGTACAAAGGGATTCTGACGGGTAAAGACAATATGGCGGTCGAGCCTTTTTACATGGATGCAAGGGTGATTATTACTTTTAATTAAATAAATTAAATAAATTAACAAACGTCTATAATAATATGGACGCTTCGAATAACGTACTTCCTATTACGTTTCAGAAACCTGGAATTAAATGCTCATTGTTAGAAGTCCAGTTGGTGAATTCCCGTCCGGAAGTACGCAACAACCGATACATTATGATTTTGGGAAACGTCAAACTTCCGGCTTTGTCTTTACAAGCGGCAAGATTTGAAAATGGGATTTTAGCTCCTGCTGGAATGATGTATGTGGGTCAGACAATATCCACCCAGGTTACGCTTAGGAATATCGGAAACGTTGAAACATCTTTCATTTGGGGCCATCCTTTCGGTTGTCACTGTCGGAAAATTAAAGTGGAAATCCTACCGAAAAGGGGAAAAATTGATAAAATGGAAACATTAACTTTGAACGTCAGTTTAACCCCGCTGGAAGAGGTCTCGATCCAAGCTTTTGAAATCCTTTTAATTTCATTATAGTCAGAACCTGGTCTTTGAATTTTGTGGTTCCTTTTTTCAGGGGATCATAAATCACTGCTACATTCCTTGTTTCTTCTGTCGAACCGTTCATCCTTTGATACTTTCAATCGTTGGAATAACTGAAAATCTAAACGTCACTTTTGAAATCATCGATTACCCCAACCAGAAACATGCTGATGTCAGCAATTTTATAAAATCACCATTTTACCACACTGTTTTGAGAGTGGCGTGGCCGTTCAAAAACTATGATCCTAACGTGGGTCGGAAGTATTTACACGAGGAGGATATCTTGAATATGCAATGCCACTGTTTAGAAGTGGAAGAAGAAGGAAATCGGGCTTTTGATGGTCAACCTCTACCAGAGTCCGGTAATTTGTTAACTAGACACCAAATTCTGCGTTTGAGCTGAAATCAAAGATGGAAGTATAAAAGTATTTAAAATTAAAAGATTCAAAGATGTAAACTTGCTGACACAGTTCCTAATTTTAAAGTCAATCAAATTTTGCTTTGAGCATATTAATTAAAAAACTTTCCTGTTTTTGAAACCTAAGAAGCCATATTAATGCATTATAGTAATATAATAAAACCTGTCTTCTTAAATTATATCGCAGGTAGTTATAATTACAATCATGAGTGAATACATCTTCAAAGGTTTCTATTTAAATAAATAAGGGAAGAAACTTTAGTTACAGTTACTATGAAATATGCTTTCTACTATTATAATATTAGAATATAATATTATAAAAGAAAACTTGAGTGACGTTTGATTAACTTTTTCAATGGATTTGTACAAACCGTTTTTTGGGGGTTTTTACCTTTGAGTTACTGTCTTTGGAATTGTGTGATTTGGTCTTTTAGTATAAACCTGGGTTATAATAACGCGTATAGTTGTTTGCAGGACTATATCTAGTCTTTAAATATTAAAGAAACGAGTAAACTAATCGCAAAATAAAATCGACTAAAAGTTTTAGGTTACAAAAATTTCGAAACCAATGACAGCATCTGATTTTAAGTTACTCTATCCCCAGAGCCCGCATTCTCGGAGGAAAATCTACTCTACAGCGAGAGCGCAAGTAAAAACTCGAAAAGTTTATCGAGCAAGATCTCCAGGATTCCGGAGAAAGAGTCGAAAAGATCAAACTCAAGCGAAACCTCAAATGGCGACAGGAAAATTTCCGAAGTGATTTCGCCCGTGTATCCATCACGTGGATCCTCCATCGAAGCTCTTCAATTTGTCAAATTCGAATTGGAGTTTCTAAATGTCCCCTTTCAGACACGTACGCTCATAATATTGGTTATTTATTCTTCATTTAAAGGAATGATTTTCAAATTTGGAGCTTTTTTGTTTTAGCCATTCAAAGGCAATTCGTCATCAGAAACGAGACTCCTGTTGAAACTACCTTTCAGCTCAAAGTGTTCACATTTGGCGTGTCTGAGGAAAATCGCGAAAAACGAATCGAAGCCATCAGGAATCGAGTTTTTGAATATTCCAACGGTCAGTTTGTTGGAATGTCCGGTTTTTTGATTGATAATAAAAAATATTGAAACTAAAAATTATTTTTTTTGGTAGATGATTACAAAAATAAAATGACAAAGGAACAGCCTCTCGTTTTGGTTGTAGAACCCACGAAAGGAGAACTTCTTGGTTATGATACAGCATGCATCAATGTGTTTGCTTATGGAAACACTTGGGGGGAGTACAGGTAGAGTAACTGATACCTTGGTCGTTTGAGATTTGATATTCGAAGTCAGTAAAAACTGGTTAGTGCCAAGTACGAGGATCAGAATCTACTAATATTATCTAAGAACTGGAATACTAATTTTTAGTTTGCTTCATTCAAATTTCTAGAGACTACATAATTTGCGAAGTCAAAGGAATCCAAACATTCTACCTCAAAGTATTTATTCAGATCGCGGGTCATCCAATCGAGTTTCCAATGTTCAACGACCAAGCTCTATACAAACCAACTCTAAGGTTAGTGCCATTTCTTATTTAATTTCCAAACCGAAAAATAAGTAACTGAGTCAGCAATCGTTTAAGGTTTGAACCAACAACCTACATCTCGGAGCCAACTATGAAACGGATCAGAGTCCGCAACAGGAGCGCCATTCCTCTGACAATGTGTTGGATCATCTTTCTCACAACTCCACTGGAGAAGGATGAGGAACAAGAAGACAGTTTCAATTTAGGCATAGATTCTAACGTTAATTTGGATTCGAATCATTCCGAAGAGAGTTCGAAGTCAGCAAAAGTTTATCTACCGAAAAACACGTCAGGGAGCATCTTAACCTTTCGAAACAAATTGGAAATGTTAGGTAAGAGGATTCATTCGAGAAGTTGTTCTTTGTTTGACACTAGACTCGCGGACTGAGTCAATTTGATTTGAATAAAATTTCGTGACTTTGTGATAATAAAACGAAAATTTTATTTGGTGATGCTTTAGAGACTAGTTAATCTGGAGATTAGCTGATTTATGCGCTTTACCGACGAATACCGGAATTATTTGTTCAAGTGAGCCAACTCTGACAAAAAATTGTAAAAGTGTGCATTACTTATGAAATAAGCTGCGAACGTTTTTTCAACTATTTCGTGAAATTTGTTTAAAGGTTCTTTTAATAATCAAACATTCATTTTAATTGGTTTATGACTACTTTCAGTTTTGTTGTATGAGTCAAACTGGCTCACTTTACTAAAAACGAATGTCAAATTGACATCCGTTACTAAACAGACTAAACTGACTTACACAACTTATTTAGACTACAGTCAAAATTCCGGAACTTTTGAATCATTTGGGAAATCCGAATCCATTTCCGGGAAAAACGGTAATCAAGATAGAGAAGGAGAAAGAAGTAACCAGAGTTTCAACATCCCTTCCCTAGTCGAAGAAGACAAATCAGACATACAACAACTTCCTTCCCTGGGGAAAATAGATCATCACATTTTTCAGGTACTCAGCAGTTTTTTTCTTTCTATCCATCCCCCACCCAGTCTAAATTGATTTTATTCCTTAAATTCCTCCTCCAGATCGATCCAAAAGAGGTGACGTTCGACGCGTTCGAAGAGAAAAAGTTAACGATAACCTTTGATCCGCGAGTACACAAACCGAAAACGCTTTCTCAAGAATTTAAAGCCGTTCTCACGGGATGGGTGAAGCTGAGGACGGAGGATGAAAAACTTCCCGGAGTGTATTATAGACCTTGTGGAATTAATTTCGTATCGGAAATGTTGGACCTTAACGCCATCACGGAAACTTCTCTCGTTTCTTTTGAGATGTTGAAGGGTGACCTTAAATTTATTGTAAGTTCTGGGTCATGATTCCTGTTACAACTGTTTCGCTAACTATTTCTAAAATTCGAGCCAAATAAAATTTCAGTGGACAACCTCACGTTCAAATTTTCGCAGGTGGACGCAAATGAGGTCGTTAAGTCGCCATTAAAGAAATTACAGCTTTCAAGAAAGTTTCTGATCAAGAACAACAGTAGAAAATCCGTATGGTTAAAAATAGAAATCACACCCGAAGTTGTGTTCCGCATAAAAAGAATCAACACCATCGATAAGGTTTACGAGAAGTACAATCCAGACAAACATCGGGTGAAAGTAGATCCGGGAAAACTTTTCGAGGTAACAATAAATAATTAATCTAATTTGGCCACCCCTATTAATCCTAATCCAAATCCCTTTCTCTTAATACAATCCAACAGATAGAACTGGAGTGCTCAGTCAGTTACAAAGATGTCTCCTACGCATTTGAGAAATTGTTGCTGGATAGAAAGAAAGAAGAGAATACCTCGGACGAAATGAAAACATCGAGCAAATCCAAATCTGAAACTGAAAACGACGAAGATCAATTTGAGAAGGTACAGAAGAGAAATATTCAGGGAAAGGAACCCTGCACTCAGTACCTGAATGCCTTCACACCTGTTAATAAGGAGAATTCTAATCTAGAAGTGAAAGACAGTTTTCCCATAAACGTGAATCGAATGTCCTTTAAGTCGGGTAGCTCTTGCTCGGATTCATCCGGAAAGAATCGATTCCCTGAAGTGGAAGGAGAATGCTTCGATCTGCCATTTTTAGAGGAAATCCCGGAGAAACCGAAACCCGTTCAAAATATCTACATCACAGAGGAAGAAATTAATATCGTGCAAACGGAACTGATAACTCAAGTAAGATTTGTGTCATGATGATGTTAAAAACAAAGAAGCAAAATTTGAAGTTTAAACAAATACCCGATCACGTCTTGATACCTGTTAGTTTGTTATTTGACCGTCAGATGTCGCATTCGTGTGGAAAATCAAACAAAAGCTCAACGTAATTTGCTTCAAATTTAAATCGAACTTTTGAAAACTAAAATCTCTTTGTTTCAGACGTTCGGAGTACAACTTCATTTATCTTTCCCAGTTATCAAAATTTCACCGAAACGTGTCGATTTTGGAAACGTTTACATTGGCGAACCTGCCGTTAGATATTGTTCCTTCATAAACTTACGAGGTTCCATCCTAATCATTTCCTTACTTTCGACATCTTTCTCTCAGACTGAAAAAGAAATAAAATGATTTAATTACATCTTAAATTATTCACCGAAGTTTAATTAAAAAGATTTCTCAAAGTCATTCTCGATGAAAGCCAAAAACAGAATTTAACCTTTGTTTCCAGGTTTTCCGACGGACTACATAATTAAACAAAGATGCAAAGTAAGTGACTTCGTAGTGAAGCCGGTAACAGGAAGTCTCTCACCGACCAACTACAAATCGGACACGGGTAAGATAATCACAATCGAATTCAAACCTTCGCAGCCGGGATATTGTAAAGAAATTTTCCTCGTTTACTGCAACTTGGATTTGGAGTTTGATTGTTTTGAACTGTTCGTGACTGGGATTGGAACCTGGAACGAAAAATACAGGTTTCCAAAGCTCGAAACCTGCCCGAAATTGGGAGTTTATCATGCGCAGTAAAAAAAATTTCATGACACTTCTAGAAATTTCCCAGCATGAAATTAAATAAGAAAAGCAAAATTAAAAATTATAAACATTATTTGTATTAAATAATTTTTGAAATACATTTATTTATAAAAGATTTGCGAAGCAATTTGTATGAATACAAAACTAAGAATGTAATGTCTCTCTCTTCCTTTATTTCCTTTTAAGTACATTTCACTTTTTAATTTTGGAAAAAAGGTTTTTCAGAGACTTCTACACAAAAAAAGGCACAATCAGTGATTTAAAAATTCTGATTGTTTTCTTAGAAATAAAAATTTTATAAGGCAAAGTGCTTTTGGAAAAACAGCCATTAATTATGATAATTCTAATTGACAGTCATGGTGGAATAGATCAACTTAAAACCTGATTCCACACTCTAGTACCTGATCACCATCACTTAAAATGAATTAGAGTAGATTCGATTATCAGTGGTCGGCAAACTAAACTGGCCAATAGTATTCTTAAGGAACGGACGGACAGTTTTTATTCCATAATTAAGCATTAATTCCGAGCATTAATGAAAATGCTTGTGGTTGAAGCGAAATTGACGCATGGATCATTTACCGCATTAGGCCCGCAAGTCATGTTTTGCCGACCATTGATAAAACAGTTTTAACAAAGTAATTCTCGAAACTGCCGTTAGATGGCATTGTTACAAAAATTAAAAACTACTATTCTAAGAGATTTTTTCTTTAAACACAAATTTTAAAGTTAAAACTGGAAAAAGTAACAAAAAATGGTAAGCTTATACATATACATTGTATATAAATACTCTGATGAGTCTAGTTATAATCTTTTAGCTCTAAAAACCATAGGATTTTGTTTTGTAGCCGGAAAAAGTCTAATGTTTGGTGGCTAGATTAACAGAATTTTTACCTCAAACTACTTAATATTATCTTGAAGGTAAAAAATATATTTCCAGAACTTATTTATTACTTAAAGTAAAATATAAAACACAGGCACTTCAATAAATCAATCTCTTGCCGTTGATATCGTGCACGTTTTGAAAAAATTCGTTTTCGGTTTCCACCGCTTTCTAAATAGGGTAGGTTTAAACCCCCAAAACGGAAATCCTGACTCGCGTGAGCCGTGGCTCTAGAATGTTTTCATCTCGTACGAATCTTTTCTCAAGTTTCAAACTTACATTTGATTTAGGACGCAATAAATAAGGCTGAATCTCAGGTATGAGTCAAAAGTTAAAAACTTGTCTTCTACGTGGTTATGCTACAAAACCTATTTAAAAAAGGCAAACGCACGACAAACAAATCCAACTGAACCTTAGTCCGTTAATTACTAAGAATATTTTCACACCCGCATTGCCTGCAATGCATTGATTAAACCCACAGACGTAGAAAAGAACATTTTAAAGCATTTATTTCAACTATCTTACAACAGATATTTTTCATACACTTTATCAGAGACGTTAATACTCAGTGAGGATTGTCCTTCAGTTTTTGGACTACTATAAATATTACAACTATTTAAATTTTCTGATTTATCTAGATTTAAGCTGAGAGTTGGCAAAATCCTATTCTCTTCTTCGTCTTCTCTCACGTCCAAAATCGAGTTGGAATTATCTTCTATGGATATGGAATTGTTATTGTTTTCCCTAAACTCAGAATTTGAAGTGGTTGGAACGTCAATTTGACGAACTCTCGGTTTTTCTAAATTGATTTTGGCATTTTCTAAATTTTTCTCCACCTTGCTCGAGTCTTGATTATCCCTTAATATATTTACATTTTGACCAAAGTGAATGCGGGTGCTCGTATAATTTCGGAAATTCTCACAATTTTGAAGCTCGCTTTGCCGCGTCTCGTACAAGAGAGGAATTTTTTTCGACAAGTCTTTCGAATTGAGTTCGCTCGTTTTAAAGCTCACTATGTGGGAATCCGCGAAATTTGCGTTGCTTTTCCCTTTTCCACAATATTTCTCCACGCTCACGTGATCCGCCCGTAGGATTTTGAAAGCCAAGGCGACTAGGAGGAGAAGGATCATAGCACCACAAATTGGAACGGCGATGGTTGCTGCTTTGAACCAAACTTCATTCGTGTTGTACCTTGTATTGTCGTAGTTTTCGTTTCCGATGAAACTTCCACCGCTTAAACTGTTCTGTCGTCCTTCAGTTGCGTTGATTAGAGAACCTTAAATTGAAAAAAAAAATTCTATATTTACCACTTTGCATTAATAAAGTTTGTTTTTAAGTCACTACCAACCAGAATGGGTGACAAAGAAATGTGGTCATATGATTTTATAACGTTCCAGAAGCAGTAAACCTTAAAGGAAAAAACTGCTTGATACAAATATCCGTCGCTTAACTCATAAACCTGGGATTTTCTACGGGATGCTAACTATAAACGGATGTACCAAAGCAATATAGTCTAAACAAAAAAAAAAGAAAAAGAAAAAACATCATAGGCCGTGTAATAAATTAAAAGTTGCTTAATGAGAGCCCCTGGGGTCAACATTTCAACCTGTGCCAAGGTACTCTTCCCCAGCTCATTACTTGCATTTCTCAGCGTTCGATGAATCTCTTCGCCGGTCAAATATTTCCTCTCATTCTCTTTGTTTTACTTTGCTTTGAGTATCAGATAGACAAGCAGGCAGGCAGGCAGAAATTCTCCAAACATCCCGTCGTGCTTGATTGCTATGCTTGCCTGTGACACATCAAACTCTTCGTTTATTTTAGCGCCGGTGACTTTTTACGCGATTAGTAAACTCTTGGGAAAAATCTGTATAACGCGTGTACCATCTGAATTTTTTTAAAAGAAAATCACAGACTAAATACTTTCTAAAGAGTCTTAATCCACTAATTAACTTTGCGGTTTAATTAACCAACAATCCAGAACCCAGAATGGAACTTAATTAAGTCAAGGCGCCGCATCGTTGCCATGGGGAAAAAGCAAAAAATTGAATTATTACAAAAATCCGGGGCGAAACACATTAAATCTCAAAATGAGAAGAAAAACCCTTCAAACAAACTCAAAAAAAAGTTTCCGCAACAGTAAAAAACCTACCGCATTGACACGGATGGCGGATGTTGGAAAGAATTTAAATTTCAAACCGCTGAAGCTTTTAAGAAACAAATCGCTCCATTTGTGTTAGAAACGTTAATCTCTTAGGATGGGTTTCGCTGCAGGCATCCTCATTGGTTTTGAACGCAACTTTATGAAATGAGTTCTTCATAAAAGTGGGCTATAATTTTGAAATCGATTACTGCTGAAATCGTGCATTAATTATGAAATGACAATCAATGAGATTGCCTGCAACATTTTAAAATAGACGAAATATAAGGTATCACAAAACTCTTTATTCAGTCCAAATATTTATACCAGCGGTGTTATAGCCAACAATAATAACAATACCAACGTTAGTAAGAACCGCCAGGAAGATTTCAAAACTCACTCCATTTGTGGTTAAGTAAGGTAAATATAGCTGTCATCCTTTTTTTTTATACTAAAACGGATGTTTAAAAGGGAGCTTTAAGATTTTTTTTTTTACCTTCCATTAAGACCAATCTCTACAACGAAATCATTCAATAAATTTTATCCTTTTTCTTCAGCACGTATAAAGTCAATAAAAAGTCGAGAAAAAAATTGAGTTCTATTTGCGATAAAGTTGCCAATTAGAAAAAATAAAACTCATTTCTAGACTTTTTTTAAGTGAGTAATAAAAGCATAAAAAAAATTTTTTACTGTTTTTTCTCCCGTCCTAAAATGTCAATACCATAAAAATTAACCTCTCAGAGTCATTGGTGGTACTCAGTCGTTCGGCGTTTCTTTTATTTCAATAATCAATATTTTTTTACTAGTCCGGTTTTGTTTTTGCAAACTGCGATGAGAAAATCGATCATCGCAGGAATTCATTCCCAACACCGGTGAGCTTGATTAAGAAGTTTGACTCAAGACTAATGCTTGGCAAAAAGGTTGTCGCTGGTTCGTGACGTAAATTTAATGACCCTCAACTGAATTCGGACTAATAATCAGCACAAGTCAGGTTTGAATTGTTATTAAATAAATAATAAGGCAACATCAGAAGGTTTGTTAGCAATAAGTGTGCAAGATTTATGATATGAATTTCTCTGGACATTTTGTATTTAAAGTCCGAAAATTCGTGGGAGGAGTAGTGGTTAAAGCTCCTAACTTGGACGCAAATCCTCCTCTCGCATACCCAAAAAACTGGTTTAAAACCACCATTAAGTCCAAAATTTAGTCGCAACCCCGTTGAAATAAATTATAAAGTAATTTTTAAGTAAAGTAGCTAAAGAATCATTTTTTGTCAGACTGAATTCATTATAATTTCTGGAAATTAATGCGGTCTAAGTACTTTCACATTTTTTACGGCCATTTCTGGAAAGCGTCTAGACTGGCGGACGGCAGCTTTAATATGTTGAGGCGTTTTTAAATTTTGCGGGCCACTTATGAGATATTTAAACATGTGAATGTACTATATACACATTAAACCGGTCTTGGTTTTTGTGCTTAGGGAATCAGGAAAGTACACCAACGAAGTCAAACTCATTACACCCCTTCACCAAGAATTCATAGCAAAAATAGTGCACATTTGTATATATATATTTACTAACTCTACGGTTCTGCTCCTGCTTATATTTGCTTACAATCAGGCCCCTTTTTATGCGTTTTTTTAATGTTCTGAAGCTTTGTTTCCTCAACAAGCACTCACTCTTTTGTTTTCAAACCAGTAATTTGAAAAATTAAAAATAAAAAGTTGTCGTCCTTTTAATCATCTCTGATGAATTACTTTTCTTTAATTCCCTCACCGAAAGGTAATTAATACTTAACTAACATTTATATTTCTTATTGCGTGACGTGTTTGTGAAAAGAAGAACAAAAATAGGTTTGAGCTTTTTAAGAATTTATTTTATTTACCGGGAAGAGTGAAGTTGAGCACTGGAGTTGTTAAGAAGGAATTGTTCTCAGCAACAGAAATGACAAAGGGGTTTACAAATCTGGGAAAAATTCTTAGTGGTGCGTGAACTCGAGAATGAAAAATGGAATATTTTCAATTAGGTTCTAATTATGAAAAGAACAAAAAAAAAAGTCAGTCATAAAATAAGTTGATTAGAAGGAACAAAGACGGCCATTCCAAAACTAATAAAATTCAGGTATGCATGATTAGTAAATATCTCTTAAAAGAGCAAGTCATTATTCTTATAAACAAACATTTACTCCTGCTGTTTTTATTTTATTTCAGAATTTTATAGCCTGGAGTCGAGAAAAGATTAATTAAAGATGAGTTCGATCGAACCTGGACCTGTTAAAGCGGACAAAACCCGGCCGTTTCTGGTTCTGATTTTTCGGCGACCAGGCCAAGAGGAATCATTTTGGATGAGTTAGGAGTTTACCAGACATGGTGGGGCCTTAATAGATATTTTCAACTTTTTTTCCCTTTTGTTTTTGTCCGTCCGCTCTTTTTAAACTGGATACCTATATGACTAGGAAACGTGTAACTCTTTTAAGAATTCCTTCCTCGGACTCAGTCCGATATCTCATAAAAATTATTCACCTCGACAAAATAACAACAAAAAACTTTTAAGAACCTGAGAACTACGGCGAACCTAATAAAAGTAAATATCATCGTATGAGTTTGACGTTGGCCGTCGAATTCCAATCTACGACATGTTTTTACATTTTATCCGAGAAAAGGTTCTTCCAGCTTATACTTCCCTATCAGAGAAATTTGTACAACAAAAGAGTCTTTGTTAGTGTTTGAAAATACCACAACACCTTCCATCACTCCCAAAACAGCTTCACAATCCTAAAACCTCGTCACGAGTTAACTTTATAAATTGAGCCAATTTGACTCTTTATTGCAAACCCAAAATATTTATTTAAAACACTTAGATTTGGTTACATAATGAAAAACGCTAAATTAGAAGGATACATTTGGAATAATTTTAAGTGACGATCATCGGATTAGATGTAAGAAAGAGAAAGACACACGCTAATCTTCTGAGAATAAATTTTTAAAAATGGCCGGAGGTTTCGAAACAACTATCGACTAAAAGTGTTGGAAGAAAAAATTTAATTCTTAACGGTTAAGCTAACCTCGATTCTAATGGATAAGCTTTGACTTTTTCTTGAAGAAGAAAGAATGAAAATAAAGATGATTTGAATACTGAATTAGCAGCTAATCTCCATTTTGAGAATATCTCAGACAAGAAGAAAAAAGTCTTTTAAGAATATTAATAGAAATTGTTGAAGACGAATAAAGAGACTTAAGTAAAAATTTTTATTACAATTTTAAATGTATGAAAGAACTTCTCGAATTCTATAAAATTTGAAATTTTGCAAAAAAAAAGATCCAGAAAAGGGAATAATTAACTAACAAAATTCTTACCGAAAATTTCAATTTCAATGAAATTTTTCAAAAATTCACAAACTTCTCTTAATTCCGCATAATGACCATTCATAAATTAAAATCAATTCAGAACTGTTTCCTTAAATAAATTTACAATCTCAAGAACTTTAAAGGAGATCATGGAAATGAAAATTACACACTTCGATATAATAAGAATAATATACGAAACACATCAGTATACAGTGGAACCTCTCATAACGAGCAACATAAATTGCAAAAAAAAGTCTCTTACAACGAGCAATTTTTGGCATGTACATGAGGGATCCCCCTCCAGTTTTGCTCGATCTGGAATGCATTTTACATTAATTTATCTGGAAAAAATTGTTTCGCATAACGAGTGAAACTCCGTAACGAATTAAACTCGTTATGAGAGGTTTCACTGTAATATTTTTCTTCCCATGTCAACTGCCTAATCTCTAAGCGAGACAATTTGTAGTTGATCTGGCTTTAAAGAGGCTTTGTATCTAGGGAACGCGCCAGTGTCTAACCCCAGGAATAGAATAAGTGAAAGACCAGAGTACTGATGATGATGGTGATAATAATAATAATAAGTGATCCTCGGGAGCCTTAGGATCCTGCGTGCCCATGGGGCAAGCTAATCTCCTGCGGTCACTAACTGTCCTTGTTGGAAGAGTGGCCGCAGGATGAGCTCTCGCCGTTCGGGTGCACAAGTGCTTATGACGCCGAACAGGCTGATGTAGCCCGGCGGCAGAAGGGCGAAGCCTCAAAGGGAAGAGCAAGGGGATGGAGACGGCGAAGAGCAGCCGAGTAAAAATTTGATTTTGATAATAATAATAATAATAAGAAGAAGAAGAAGAAGAAATAGGATGAAATAGAAAGGAAAGGAACAAAGAGAAGAGACAATAGTAATGTTAGTAAGATAAAGCAAACAAATAAAGATAAAGTAACAGGTAGGAATGAGAGAACTGAGATAAAAATGAAAGAAGGAAGGCTATAAAGGAGTAGAGAGGTGACGCTATGGAAAGAGTATCGTGGAGTCTAGTGGTTTGCGCCTCTTGAGGCGTCGTTGTTAGTGTGGCTCGTCAAGAATCAGTATAATATAAGAAAGAAAACAGAAAATCTGAGTTTATAAGAAAAACCAAACCTGAAACCGGGTGGAACGTGAACAAAAACCAGAACAAATTAAGAAAAGGAGGAAAAAAGGAGCAGAGCGAGCAAATTAAGAAAAACTGAGGCAAAAACAAAAATAAAAAAGAACAAAAAAAATCCGAAATGGCGAAAGGGCGGTTGAAACCACTTGGTCCTTAGATAGCCGAAACGAAAGAAAAGAATTTTAATAATTACATTTCAACTAATTAATTCCATTTCCTTCGAGTCTGTATACATCACAAAAAAAACAGAATTAATTGAAAATTTAAAACCATTCATTTCCCTTTAGTTATACGACCGCGAATCGAAACAAAGTTCGATAACTCGAATTCTAATCTACCATTTCATCCCCAATAACTGTGTCACATGTAAACATTTCCAGAGATTAATGATCGAATTCGGATTCCATAAAACAAACTCCCATCTGCACCATTTTAATCTTAAAAAATCATCGCTCAGATATTTATAAGATGTGTTTCAGTTTACTTTGACTTGAAACATGAGTCAGGCACATGTAATAAAATGTTAAGTCATCGCCTGCATAGCCGTAATAATAATAATAATAATAAAATTATGAAAAGTCCCTCCGTACCTTCTTTTGGTTGTTTGCTAATTATGGCAGTGCCTAGAATGAAATGTCTTTTGGTATTTTTTAAATACTCTCTAACGAACTCTCGTTTGATGCCACCTGGAGAGGTTTATTTTTCATTTCCATTATGATTCTGACCACCCAGTCTTTTGTCTTTGTTCATTACGACCAAAGAAAATACGAATTTTAAATGAAGTGAATGAATTGATGGATTGACTTGGCTAAGTCTCCTCCTTCTCCTTCGAGTGATCTGCAAGAGCTCGTCATTCCTTTTTTATAACCTGCTACTCTTACTCCGGCTTTCAATCTTATTTTTTGGAACACTTTCGGCCATCTTAGAAAATTTTTATCTCGACTCGGCTTTGAATCATTTTCCTGGAAATATCTACATCCTCTAACTGGATATAACAAAAAAAAAAAAAGTTGAAATTTCAACGACTTCGACTACTTCAAAAGCCATCTCCAAAGATGGACCTTAAAGGTCAACACAATAGGCAACTCCAATAATTACTCAATAAAGAAGAAAAATGAACATTTTCTCAAGGAAAAAAAAAATCCCCTAATGAAAAGTTGTTTTATAAGTTAAAATTGACTCCGGTTGTTGGTTGGATGAAGCAACTGTTCAGAAACAAAAAAAAAAATCTTCAAACTTGATAATAGGGTCATTAAATTGTCAGAATTGAACTCGAGAGCACTTTAAATAGACCATATTCCAGTGGTCGGCAATTTTTTTATTTTAGTCTTGGGCCACACTTAAAAGTTTAAAGGGTCGCCATGCATACTGAACGAAACTCGATTCTAAAAGGCCTTAAAGAAGTATATTTTGCTTAGAACGTTCTCAGAACAAATAACGCGAAAGGATTTATTTTAAGCGGTGCATAATTGCACTGCTCTTCAAATGGCACTCCAAAGTGTTGCCAGTTATTTTTTTTATGTGGATCATCGAGCTTTGCTAAGATTTACCGATACTTAATGAAATTAATATTAATATCTTATCAATTTGCGGTTTTCCTTTCATAATTCAACCTATAACCATAATTATACCAATTTGTCTGATGGTGTAAAAGTGGTCCGTGATGTAATTTTAACGATCCGGAAACAAATTCAGATTAAAATTCGATGAGCCCATTAAATCTGTATAAATTTACGACTAAATTCAAGACTACAATCTCGGTTTCTTACATTTTATAAATCCAAAAGGATTTTTCTTCGTCCACGGTTTCAAAACGAGTCCAAACACCCGTCGGGAACATTGTTTTCAATGGGGGTCCAATCATTGTCGATCACTGTTGTATATAGTACTTGTGGTTTCTTTTCCCAACAAACCAAACAAATTATCCGACGAGGAATGTTCTGTTTGTTTTTTTAACTCATTAGATTCATCTTCCATTTTCAAAAACACTCTTTTAAAAATCCATTTCCGACCAACAAAAAATGAATTGAAGATTGTTTAGTTTCTTTTCTTTTTTTTTTCTATTTACTCAACAACACCGCTCGCCTTTCAAGTCGTATTTTAAAAATTTCTTGAGAGTGAAAGACGCTTTCAGTTATAGGAAACACAAACGAAAACAAATTTTAGGGAAAGGAAAAAATGGCTTGTGGGCCTTCATTCACCCAACTTCGATTCCAGAGAATAGAATACGGTCCTAAATTCTAAATATCGAGGATCTGCCATTCAGTTCTCCATTTTTAATTTTTTTTCTGGGACTAAAAGGAAGTTAAGACATTTTTTTAAAAATGGACTTGGCTTCCAAGTATTATTAACGCCTCCACTCACCACTTTACCTTATCTCTCATGCTTTTTACTCGACAAGTTCCCATACTGTTCGAAAAATCAGTTCCTCTGTTCTCAAGATGAAAGCATTCTCAGATAATTTACCGCACCAATTAAATAATAAGAAACAGAAAAGATAAGAACATATGAAGCTGCGAGACAGATATATATACTTTTTTAGATTTTTATTTCGTCTTAGTGGACTTTATAATCAGCAGCTGCACATCCGGAATGCAAGCGGACGACAAAGTCAAGTGGCGCCACGACAGGTAATTATTCAGTCATTAACCAGCTGGTGGGAAATGTTGTTTCAGCATGAGAGCACACAATTCCGTTAAAACAAAGAATAAAACTTTATTGTTACCCTTTTTGAGTAAAAATAAATTTTTGGCAAGCCGAAAAAACTAATAAACACGTGTAGCTGCCTATATTATCATTGTTTATTGTTCAAAATAACAGAACGGCATAGAAACCTCTGTCAAAGCCATTTCGTTTCCCTTTAACTCTAAACATAAACTGTACTCACCGATGATGGAATTGGTTATTATGGAGGCAGGACCCAATACCTGGTTGCACATGTCAGCTTTGCAACATAGTAACAAGGACCTGGGTGATCGTGATGATGATCCTACTGCATTCCCGCACTGTTCCTGCCGTTCCCTGTCAAAATAATTTATTATTATTATTTTGTGTTATTTATTGAGTTGAACTTTTATGAGAACAAAGATTTAGACAAAGACAATCTTTTGGGATGCCTCGATACTACACAACATAGAGAATATGGGTCCAAGTTGGCAAAGTGATACTAAGCAAAAATCTCGACTACTTCAAAGAAATGTTCTTTGTGTTTATACAAGTGTTTTCACAATGTGAAACATCGGACACTTCACAAGTATCAAATTTTTGAAACCTTGCTATTTCTTATATAAATAGTTTATATGAATCATGAAATCGTGAAGGTCAATAAGACAGTCGACATGTAGGTGACAATAATCGTTTTCTCTTTCGTGGTTTCGAGACATTTGTATTCATGACTTTTTTTAATAGAGATTCTGATAAGCTACAATCTTCTGATTGCCATATTATATAAAACACAAAATATTATTACATAATAAAAGAGACTAGAATGTATACGAACCTTTTCAATAAATGAAGACAACCATGTTTTGCTTTTGTCACATCACGATAATCTAAAAAATCCGAAAAGCATCCGCCATCTTCGTAGGAACATAAATTATTCGAAAGGCATTGATCGAGATTGCAGTAGCATCGAATCTTTTCTAAAATAAACAAAATAAATTCAAATCAAATTTCGGCAAAACACAAAAGGAGGTCCCGAATGGGATTTCAATAAAAATCAACTCATCCAGACTTATCGCAGAATTTTAACATGTCGGCTATCGTCGTAAAACTCATTTTAATAAGAACTGGTCTTTCATTATCGCATGATATATTATCCATCACAGAGGTTTAGTGAAAACCTTCATTTGCCAAAAAGAAAAATTTTTCGAAAGAATTTTGAGGGCGAAAATGACCCAAATCGCAGCAATAAATCTACGACCTGTCACGAATGCATTCTAACGTACATACAAATCCACTTAGCAGAACAAAATAAAAAGGAAAAAGTAATTTACAAAAATTTTTATCTTTTTCTCAGACCCTGTATTATTTCCTCCAATGGGACCGCGACGCAGGCAATGAAGATGAGTCAGGTACATCACCCAAACAAGTCCGCCAACCTGTTTTCTAAGATTAAGCCACTTCGTATTAGGGTATTAATTCAAAATGACCCAAACGTCTAGACTAACAAATTCAATTGAATTTCTGTTATTTCCGTCGTTTTAACCTTCCCTCGATCACTATAATTTTTATAATTACACCTGATACAATAATACATTCGAGTTAATTATTTATAAGCAAAATATCATTTTTCATTTCCTTTCGACATAATTCTCTGTAATACAATAACATCACCAACAAAAACAAATCTTTTGATTCCTATCTTAAGTTTAACTAACACAGTGTTAGTAGGCATCTGTATGAACAACTAATACTAAAACGATGAATTGGAAAACTGTGAAGCAAAAATCAATTCTCAATCAAAATGGCAGTTTATCTTTTCCAAGCTATCAGCCCTAGCTAAGGAATGAGAGGTTTTATAAACCAAAAACAAATTAAACAAAATGGGATAAAACCAGAATGTATCGTTAGAAATGTCATTTGCATTTTACTTAATTCTGCAAAAAAAAAGAAAAAGTCAATGAAAAAAAAAGGCAAGGTTATAACACCCAACTCAAATTTTTTTCTTATTTATTAAACAATTCACTTAAATAATACAAAGCTTTATCTTATTACATTCGGGTATTTTTATTGTTATTGCTCTGTTCTGAATATAAAGATAAACAAAAAAAAAGTTTTATATCCACAAAACTTTAGGTTTACTGCCTCATCATTCATCAACAATTTTTTTTTTTCAACAACAGGCAAAAGTAAAAAACATGCTACAACCGGTATCCAGCAGAGATTACTGGATTGAACGCTGGAGGGCGTACTTAAAATACAACCTGTCGAAATAGAAAAACTCTCTTTGTCGGATTCAGGCCTTATTACTCATAAAAATCAAAGTTGTATACTTGAAGATAAAACAAAAACCCTCAAAGAACACAACTGACTCATGCACTATTCACTTCTTAATATAATTTCACTCTTTCTCAACTCATTTCGATTAATATCAGACAAGTGAAATCTTGATTGATGATGTAAATCCTTTCTTTTAGTATATTTGGAAAAATATTCACCCTAAACATCCATCACTCAGCCATAAGTCTCAAGAAGTTTCGCATAGTTGCCAAGCAAAAAGCCGTGGAGAAAAGTGGTTCCAAGATGGTCCTGAGATGGCCAGACAATAATAATAATAATACATAAAGAATTCAAATGAGTTTAAAATGTATGTAAATCTTCACAAGGTTTAAGCCATAAAGTTTCCAAACGAAATAATTTATTTCAATAAAATTTTAATTTTTTAAATAAATGTGTTGTCTCACAATGGGCCCTGCTGAATAAAACAATAAGCCGCTCGATTAATAAAAATTTTCACTCAACAACCCAAAACTTCATTTTTGTTCTTTTTCTGTTTGACAGGTGTTGATTATTGTTAAAACCACGGATTGTCACCAGTCGTTAATAATGAGAATTAAGGAGAAAGAAAATCAAAAGGAAACCTCTTCAGAAATTTAACAACCCCACGTTTTTATACACTTTCCTCAATCACAAATTTTTTTCCCACGAAATCATTCTTTACCGATTCCTAGTGTTTGATCAATCCTGTTTACTGCCTGCAAGTCATCAGACCAAAGCAAAAAAAGAAATCATTTCGAAATTAATGAAAAAAGCCCACGAGGTTAACGGCTTAATTAAAAACCATTAATTGAATTGGCAGAAAGATGAGTGAATATACAAGTCTCTAAATGCAATAAAAATGGCGATAAACCTTTCTTAGTTTATTTCACTAAATTCTTTCAAAACGCTAATTCCCCCCCCCACTCCACTCCCACACCACATCTCTTTTTTTCTTCTGTAATTAAACTCAAATTCCTCCTCGGAAGGAGAGATTTCTTAACTGAAGACAGAAAACCAATGAATGCTATGTTGGTTTATGTCGCTTCTCAAAAATTTTCATTTTTTACATTGTTTACACGGATTTACATTGGTTTAAATCATCCGTGTCCGAGTTGTGGCGGAATGCAAACAAACACACATTCATTTTCATATGTATAGATAAATTTTTATGTGGATACCGTACAAGTGTAATGGGCCATCAAACTGGACCGAAGAACAATATGAATCCAGACAAAATGTTTGACGACTTTCGTGAAGTTTTTTTACATAAATCGCGTATAAAAGTACGCAATTCAAAACGCTAAATTTATGCGCAAACTTTTATCTGTATTTTTGAATTAGGAAAAAAATTCCACTCAGCAGTAGTAGGAAATAAACAGGATCAGCCAAGGCGTCTTTATAAAACAAAAAGCGTACGCCAAAGGTGGCAAGTCTAGGAAGACTATAAATTAGACACTTTAGGAGTTTCTACTGTCTCCACACACCTTAAGGTATAGAGTAAGGTAGGCTTTATTCACTGTCACCTAGCCTTGCGATTTTTTTATTAAATCAGTCACAAAAAACACTTCCCTATTTGGTTGAATGCTAAAAAATAAAAGTTTTTTGAGCTGACACCAGAAATTGCTTTTTTTTTATACCATACAGCCGAGTCCTAAAATAACTATTTGCTTACTGCTTAAACCCCCCCAAATCAAAAGTTTGCTCAAACACATATTTCTGTGGTGAAACATATTAGTTTATATCTTCGTAAACAAACTCGAGCTTTTGGCTAACACCTTAAAATAGGCCATAACATTTACATGTTAAGACTAATCCATCTTTGACTACAGCCCATCCACTTTGATATATCACCAATGAGTGATAACCGCAGCCATTTGGTTTTGAAATTAACTTAAGAAGAGTAAAAACATAATGAAAACAAGAAACAAACGCTAGCAGAAGCGACGAAGAATTAATGCCACAATTTTAGGCTTAGACACATGTTATTCGTCTGAATTTAACCAGTTTGACAGACTGTAGTCGTAAAATTTTTCTTTTTGCTGACAATTTCGCTTTATGCAAAACAACTGGCTGTACTCTCTGTGTGCGATTCATTAGCGGTTCTCTTTTGCCTATTTTGATTTTCGTTTCAAGCATCCTGTTTCTTAAGTTGAACTTTGGTGAAGTCGCAAGAATTACTTCTTTCTAAGCACAAATATTAAGTTTTTAAGCTTATGCATCAAAACAAATAAGGAACCGAAATTCCTTTCAAAATACATCTCCTCGGAGGAGAATAAATCAAATACCTAAGAACGGGAGACTAGTCCGCGATATCTTTCTCGAAGAAAAAAACAACAACCGAAAGTAGTTTGATAATACCTTTAGTGCTCGGTTCTGAATAGGAAATCATCAACCGCCGCATGTCTGTTCTGCTCTATAGGCCTTTGTGTATCTTTTTTAATGATTCATCAATCTTTTCTGTCTTATATTGCACCCGATCCCATCCATTTACCGAGTAATACTATCTCGAAATTATTTTTCATAACAAATATTCATTCCAACCAGGATTTAGTCTTTGTTCTAGTCTACTTTTCACAATTGATTTTGTTTTTGTTTTTCAAAAAATCCCTTCGACATGTTTGGTATTGTTTGTCTAAGTTTTTATTAAAATCGATGATGTTTACATAATTTAAAAAAATTCTCGGAGTCATTCGTTTTCAATACGCCACCACCTTAACAACGAGCGTCTCTGAGGGATGAAAATCAAACCACCAAATTTAAAAACCTTTGACCTTCAGAGATGAGATTTTAAATCAAGACAACTACTAAAATAAACAATAATTATACTTCCATAGCAGTTGCCGTGCTTTTTACAACAAATCCCATTTCAAGTTGCTGCCTGAAACAAATTTTTTATTACAAAATCGAATTATTTGCTTTTAAAACACCTAAAATGCACTCTTCTTGTCACTCCACTTGTTTTTTCCCTCGAGTAGAGGTGTTAAGACAAAAACACAACAAACACGCAAAAAGCAGATACTGAAAGGTATCATCCTCAGAAAAAAAAACATCGAAAATGGACCCCACGCATCACGACAAGTTGGATTCTTTCATTTGCTTCTTTCGCCTCATTCATTTCGTTACTTTTTATCGATGATTGCTCTCTCACGGTCACCGAAGTATTCTAACATTTCAAAAATAACCAAAGAATAAATAATCAGAGCAAAAAATAGGTATTAATTAGTCAATTTAGATTTTAAATCAATGTTTCAAACGTTGATGTATAATAAAAATGTCCGATGTCTAGACATAAATTATAGATTATACAGTTTCCTATAAGTTCCACCCCCAACTCCAACCTGAAAATTTTGGAAAGATTAATCCTTACTTCCTCTTAAACCTCAACTGCCTTTTCAATAACCCTCTCACTCTACTAACCACACCTACGGGTTAAAGCACTGGTCTATTCCCTCAAAATTAGTTTCGCATTTGGAGACAGATGGTGGTTAACAATGATAATATATGTATATAAAGAAGTTTCGTACCGCTGATTCCTTTCTCTTAAATCATTCGTTTTGAACAGTTTAAAAACCTCTGTCTAACACTGTGAAATTATATCTTAGTGCTTTTTTACATCGCATTCGAGCAGACCACGGATTTTAATAATTCAGATTCATAAAAATAAAAATCCAATTTGCGCGTCCTGCTTTGACCTCCTGCACCTTTTAAATGTCCGCTTGCCATTAGTGAATGTATTTACCGCACTGCGGGTTAACGAACATGTGTGGGAAAACTACACGAAGTGGAATTCAAGAAGCGTATACTGTTAGGTTTATAATTTTTAAATTTTTCAAGAACAAAAATCCTGCTGAGAATCCATGAGCTTACAAACCGGCAGAATCACAAGACGGTATGATTTCATTACAACTGGAATTTGGTTCAAAAACATTTAACAAAACAACTCCCTATCACCGTGTAAAGAATTCATTTCATAAATAATGCACAATTTTTGTTACTTATTAACAGGTGTTTGGGATTAACATCCTATTAACCAAAATTTATTTAATTTTCAAGTAAATACAAGTGCACTTATGAAATCAATACAAAAATGTGTAGTATTTATGAAATGAAGTACTTCCAAAAGCAGCATCATCGGAAGGTATTGACGACCCAGTCGAACACAATTCGCACGACTCAGAATACAATTTCACCCATTCTTCAGTCATAAACTTCACAAACCACCCAAAAGTACCCAAAAAAAAGGTTTTTTTCTCGGTATAATTTGGTTGGAATTTAAGGCGTTCGAATAACTCCGGGTCATTCATTTCTATTTACTTTTGTGGAGCCTTAAATAAATCTGCTTCGGTTGTTTTTACCTGGTGTCTGAAATTCCGATTACACATTTCCTTTTTTGTCTCTCTGTCTCTCTCTCAACAAAAGCAATTTCATCCCCTTTAATTTTCAATCAACCGCACTCGCTCGGGTTCCAAAATAAAGTACCATCCACTTAGTCCACCCGACATGGTTTTAACTTAACTCATATCTCCCATTAAAAAAAAATAATAATAATTAAGAACTCTAATAAACTTCAAAGAAGAATTTTGGTTTTAAGAAAAGATAACCGAGAATCAAACATTAAAAAAAGAGACATTCTAAAAAATGTTGCACAATGGCCTTTAAGGACAAACTACCTAAACTCTAATGTTTTCTCTGAAATATTTATTTTTATCTTTATTGAAGGAAACCACAAAGCACTAACACTAAACCCATTAAAAAGAAATCGTAGTTTATATTGAAGTATAAAAATCACACACAAACCGTCAAATATTTTCGGTGTTGACATTTTTACATACTCTTTGTATCCTTTACCGAAACCCTGTTTTTGAAAATCCTCAGAAAACCTAAGCTGCTGATAAACGTGAAAGAAATTTTGTGATAATTACTACCTGATCACAAGTTACGTGTATCACTTCTACCCAGATCGTCGTTATGTTCTCTTTCGAAAAGAAAATTTTTATTTTTATTTTCAGGAGTAATCTAACCGGCCGGTAATGGATGGATTCTTTCAAAATGAGCGAACCGATTTACCTTTTTATATTGGTTTTTATAAGTGAGAGCCGGAGTAATCTTGCACCGCAGTTCACACACCCCCTTAATTAAAGGTCTTCTGTGCACGAAAGAGCTCCAAAATTTTGGTCTATAATCAAAGTTCCATCATTATTATACCTTTTTTTCATCCCGTTCATGATTTTACCTGCAAAAAGTCCCTTTAAAAAAACCGAATATAAATTTTAACCCATGAAGAACTAGTAAAGAACTCCAGAAATTTTAATTAATTTATTACACGTCTAAGGAGACCGACATTTCCTACAGGCCACATCTCGAAATTCTATGCAATATCAATCCCATTCTAACACTACAGCACAAAGAAAGTTATAACCCTCGATAATACCCTCCTTCCAGAAAACAAAAATAATAATAAATTAGAGACAAGAGTCGATCAATAAGTGGTGGCGCCATATGGAACGACGCCAGACTGGGTCTTGCATATCAAAAATTACAAGTAGTTGCCAAAACTGTTGTTTGCAACGTGATTTTCGTGTAGATAATTATGCTACAGCTTTCATCTTAGAGTTAACATAACGGAAATGTCATCACTGCAGAAAGTATTCACTGAACCCTCTAATCGCTTAATGAATCGCGAAAATTATTTTTACGATATGTTGAATTTTTTAAAGGATTATTTCGAGGTATAATCCTACTAAGTTGGATTTAACTCTGACATCCTTTTTAGGTATTTTAACGGTTTTGTTTCGGTTTTGCCAAAAATTTTGACCCAGCCCACCGAACTGGACTTTTACTTTTCTATTTTACTCTCTCATATTCCTCACAAATTTAAACACAAACAGGCTAATGACAGGAAATCAATCATTTTTAAGTAACTCACTGGATTCCACAACTACATTTTTAAAAATATCCTTCCTATTTTTTTTCTTAATAGAAACAAGATCTTATATTATAATTGTAAAGATAACTTGGCGTGAGTCCAAACAACCAAAATGGGCCCACTTTTTTCTGCCTGATTTAAATGGGGAAAAAAATTCCGTCTTCTAACTTGATTTCAGAAAAATTACCTTATTTTCGTATTTTTCTCTAAACAATCCTTTATATTTGTTTAATTAGGTCCACTGATTAGAAAGATATGCCGTGCGAGTGTTTCAGACTAAATGCTAAATTCTCAACTCTTCAAGAATACTCCAAAGCAATGACAAAAAGGTGATAGTACTACCTGGCCAACAATTAGAAACCCAAAAAAATTATTTTGAGACGCCCTTTTGATGTCCACTGGCGCTACCTGTCACCGGGTCATGTTTTTGAACAAAAATAAGTTTGTTTGGTTTTTTAAATATATTTTTTAGGCCCCCCGTGAAGATGCAAATTGTAATTTTCGAGTGTCTGAGTTAAATAAATAAATCGGTGCGACTTGGGCGTGTTCTTTCAAATCTCAAACACCGCAACTCAATCTTGGGGGGAAAAGTTCAAAAACCTTAGGTACATGCATTACATTATTGAATACGTAGAAACCAGGTTTAGATGGTTTAAAAAAAGTTATATTCGCACAAAAAAAGACAAAAAACAATTCAATATGAAAGAAGTGACTACAAAGGACATATTTGAAACTAAGTTGTAGTAACAGGTAACAAAGGATGAAAATGGACAGGAGCCTTTTTTAAGAGATGCCACTTTTCTTTCTTTTGTATTCCACTACCTTACAATAACCTCTGTAGTTTTGAAGTTTTAATTTTTTATTTCAAAGAGAAGAATCACTTTCAAGCAAATTTATGACCAATATATTTATCTGGAAGCCGGAAAGGTATAATTGCAACCAAAAAAATACTCATGTCAAAAATGATTGCTCAAAAAACTACTTTCTAGAACAGAAATCAAAGGGGTATAATACAAAATATGTTGAAGAAAAATTTGTAATTGCTTAGAAAGAGTGTTTAGAGAAAGAATTTGCCTGAGGGAGTAATCATCAACAATATTTAGTTAAAACTTAGTTTTCTCCTTTTAATTGTGTTTCTTTACCCTTTTCATCCAATCCCCTTTTGTTTAAATAGGTCTATCAAAATAAACTCAACCGACTTTGGTAGACAGCTGAAAACCTCAAGTCCGCCATGCTTTTCTTTCCTGTTCCAATTAATGGAACCCCATAAGACATCATATTACAGACGGTAGTATATGGAAGCATCCTTAGGAGTCTCACATTTGCCTATAATCACTACAACAGTTCGCAAACGCCAACTTCACGTTTCTCATGCAATATGTAAAACGTTCGCAATTCACAAAAAGGCCTTGAAACTTAATTTTATCGTATCCATGATGCACTATTTGATTTAATAAATGCACCACTACTGTGCGTTCCGTTCTAAGCAAATCAATTTTGGCTTATAATAAGATTTAACTACAGCTAAGTAAACAAATAAACTTTTGAATCTCCTAAGCAGATAAAATTCTTACGGTTAAATAATTTTATCGCATTACTTTAAATCTTCCTGTTAAATAAAAAACTTTTTATTGTGAACCAGTACAACTTAGAAGTTATAAAAAATTCCTGTTCAAAATAAGCAGAATACTTGTTTTCAAGTCGGGAAACAGTAAAGTTAAAAAGTTTTCATAATTTATTTACAAAAAACATGAAAATATGAGAACTGGTTTAAATATATCAACAAAATCTTTCTTATTAGGAAGGATAGAATAATTATTCACCCCTTATACAGAAATTGGCGAAAAATTATTCATTTCAAAACAGGAAAACTAGGCTTCAAATTTATTTCCTGTCAGACACTGTCATATTAATATGTTAATGAAAGCAAGTTTCGGTTTTCTTTATTCTGCGGATATCTTTCCCCGATCACAAGATCGACTAACAAAATTTAAGTAATGAAGAGTTGCAAAAATTTTAACTGAAGGAGATTTTGAGTTCCAAGTAGGGGTTTAAAGAATGAGTATAAAAATTGCTACGAATAGTCACTGACAATTTGTGAAAATTAAAAATTGCGAGTGTTGATTAATTTAATTTTAAAATCTCACCTGTTTTCCCTTGATAACTGAGTGATATCAAAAAAACTGTAACACGTAAAAATCCCATGATACCGACAAATTTTTAAACGGAACGAACTTGAAAACCCATCGTAATGTCATACACATCACTCGAACACAGCATGTTTGACCGGCAACCTAAGTTTACAACTTCAACTCAACCAACGGTAGAAACCACGGTTGCCAAATTAATTTTTTTTCTTAAACCACGACAATTAATTCGACTCGAAGCTTTTCGAACGTTATATTTTGTGATGGAAATTTTGAAATTTAATTTTTGATTTTTTGTGGGAAAAAAGAATCAAAGGGGTATAATACAAAATATGTTGAAGAAAAATTTGTAATTGCTTAGAAAGAGTGTTTAGAGAAAGAATTTGCCTGAGGGAGTAATCATCAACAATATTTAGTTAAAACTTAGTTTTCTCCTTTTAATTGTGTTTCTTTACCCTTTTCATCCAATCCCCATATCCAATCCAATAGGAATTCTTAAAACAATAATTATTACTGTAACTGAACACAAACAACATATTCAGCGCTTATTTAAACCACCTTGCTGGTGTCTTTCAGTGCTGAACTTCTCTCCAATAATAAAAGTGAATTTCAATTTTGACTATCACCAGACTTAGTCAATGTGTTGAAATTAAAATTCGTTTTTTGATATTTTAGAGATCTATTTACAGCTCTACTCATGCACAATAAAAAAATTCGTATACATTATGACCCTAGGACGTCTTACAAATCATCTAGGAAGGACTGGGAGACTGGTTTTTCATCAAAGCAGTTTTAGGAATCTTCTTACAAAGACCAGGGCTCTGGAGTCAGTCACTGGTGGTACAGAAACACTCATAATTAAATTTGGAGCCAAAAATAATGACATGTGTTGGAAACATCAAAAACTTTTCTCAACTTTAAAGATAAAATCAGTATATAATTAAAACTACAAGAATGGCTTTTATAAAACTATTTGTACAACACCCTGATAAATTAATGACATTATTTTAATCTTAACAAAACTGCAGCATATTTTGTATGTAGCAATATTCTGTCTGTGAAATATTTCATGTTTTATTTTTGATTGTTCAAACTATAAACCTATTGTCATTTCATTTTAAAAACAACATTTAATAGTTTGCTTTTAAGTAAAAAGTAATTCTGTGATGAAGTAAAAAACTAATCTTTATTTTAATATATTAATCTCTTTATCAATAATTTTTACCGTAACAATACATATCAATGATCTTGGTGTGAATTCAACATGTCAATTTAAAAAACTGACCAAAAACTATCTTTGAGTTTGTTGATAACTTATAATTAAATACGATAATTTGTGGTTTCGCCAACCACTTAAAAATTTTTAAAAATCAGTTTCTACGTTTAAAACGCACACATATATGATAAAAATTTAATATTTCAAAGTCCTGAATTAATTACAATGAAACTTATTTTAGTTGATTCTCACTCGGAACACACCTGAATTGAGAGCGTAAAGTTTAAAGCCACAGAAAACAGTTCGAGACAAAGATTTCACTGAGGAATCTATTAGAATTAACACTAATATTTTCACCTAAATTAATTAATGGCAATGGCAATCATTAAAAAATTTAATGGACAATTTTCTCGTTGTATTGTACATATTTAATGGAATGTTCGACTAATACTATCTTCAACCCTAAAACACTATTATTAAGAAAAACAAAAATTTTTTTGAAGAACTACCTATCCTCTCACATGGCAGTCATTTGAATGAGCTCAGTTATTGACTTTAAATTTGTTCTTCTTTCTTAACAATCACCGCCGGAACGTGTTGCAACTGTGACGGAACATATCTATACGTTACATTTTTAAAAGAATTTTTCAAAACTTCAGGACTAGAAAGTATTATTGTATTTCTTTCCTCATTGTAGATGGGTTTTGGGTTTATGTACTGTATGCTTGAAGGACTTTCGGGTTGATTTTCATCGACTTGAACTTCTTCAACGTAAATCATGGAATCCGGAACACCCTCTTCACTGAACTCCATCTGCTCCTCTTGAATTTCATTTATTTCTTCTTCCAAAACGGGCTCTACTTCAACGACTTCAGATTTTCGTCGATTTTTTTTTATAATCGTCTGGTAGTTGATACTTGAGTCTTTTAAAAATATCCTTCGTTTAAGCACTAATCGCGACGGACTATTATTCACGGCAGATGCTTCTTCCAGGGTTAGTTCTTTATCGCGAACATGTCTAGCTAAATGTCGGATAACATCGTTCCGTTGACGATAGGATTTCTGACAATACTGAAATAAAATTTAGAAAACTTAGTTTCCTTCTTTCAATTAAGAGAAAATCAAAAATCTTGCTGTGTTCACTAAAAAAATTATTTGACTTAAAATACAAACGATGAAAGGAACGGTTGTACAACCTCAACATCACTTACCTCGCACTGAAACGGTTTTTCTCCTGAATGTCTCAATTTATGATAAATCAAAGAAGAGTGTTTGGCAAATTTTTCTTGGCAAATATCACACGTCATGGGTTTTATGTTAAGATGAGCGCCGTTAATGTGGTGAATTAAGTTCTGCTTACTGGCAAACCTTTTCCCGCATTTCTCACATTCCTTTTTCAAAATTTCCATCTCAAAAGGTTTCAAACCATGATCCTGTTTCATGTGAATCTGATTTTGTTTTCACTGTTGAAAACCTTCTTGCAAACATTACATTCAATGTATCTATATACTGGTAGAGATTTAAGACGAGAAATATCTTCATCTTTCATTTCGTGAATGAGCTTTAGATGAGCTTTCAACGAAAACATATCAGCAAATTTCTTATCGCAATAAGAACAAGGGAATCGTGAATCCTGTTCGATGCCTTCTTCAGTGTGCTCGTTTCTCAAATGTTTATTCAGAGCAATCGCACAATTATACTCCTTCTTACACAGCCAACAAAAGACCTTATCTTTCTTCTTCTCCGATCTCGATTCGAGATTTTTCTTAGCTTCGTGCACTTTCAAGTGAATCCGCAAACCATAATTGTAGGTGAAAGCTTTGCCACAATACTGGCAAACGTGGCGCTTTTCCCGATGTTTTATTATGTGACTGAAATAGGATAGCGGTAACATTTTCTTACCACAAATTTCGCAGGTTTTCTTTTTAGTTTCATCATGCTCCCCTAGATGACTTTTTAAGAATCTCTTGGCTTTGAATTTCTTTCCGCATAAATCACACTCCCAGGTTTCTGTAAATAAGTAAACAAATTACAAATTATAGACATATAACTTCCACTCCTACAACTACGAACAACTGAAGAAGATGTTTTGATGTTAAATACTGAAGAATACAAACCTGATTTTTTATGCTCGGCCAAGTGTTTCTCCAAACTCCTAAGGTACACATTTTACCACATATTTGGCACAGAGTATTTCGACGAAGAGAATACTCCTCTCTACATTCTTTTAGATGATTGTTAAATTCAGGTTGGGAAAAAGATTTTTGCAATAATGACATTTTATAAAAGTTTCATCTTCCTTCTTTTGGTTTGTAACATCAAATTCATGAAAATCTTTATGATCACTTTTTAAATGAAGAATAAGAATAAATTTATACTCGAAGGCAAGGTTACAAATATCACAAGTATATCTGCCCTCTTCATTGGGTATCAAATTTACAAAATCTTCTTCACCATCATCAGGCTTTTCTAGCTCGTTTTTAACAATATTCACAAGATTTGTATAACTTGTGTCATTTTCAACAGATTTCTCAGATGTAGCATTAGACTCTTCAGAATCAAGTTCTAACACCTTGATTAAGTCTTCCTCTTTGAAAGATTCACAACTCAAAACACTGCTATTTTGAGTATCATTAGAATCATTTTCATTTAAAAGTTCAAGGACATCAGTAGTATCATCATCATCATCATCATCATCATCACCATCAAAGTCATCTATTGATGACAAATTTAAGTCACTTGATGAAATATCATCATTAATATCTTCATCTTGATCATAATCAACACCATCATCATCTTCATCATTACCACCATCTTCTGCATTTTTAATTACCCCTGACTTTTCCAATCCACTTCGAAAACGGTTTAAAACATTCTTCTCATTACCTGCACTATGAAACTCACTTGACTGATCATTTTCATCACAAATTCCAATTAAATTCTTTATACTGTCTAACATTTCTTCTTTTGTTTTATAAGGAACAAGTGAGGTCACTCCTCTACCTTTTTTAGATCCAACAGTAGTTTTCTTTAAAATATGGTTTTCATAATGTTTTATGAACGATTTTATTCCTAAAATTGTGGTCTTGCATTCTCCACAAATAAATAACTGATTAGTAGTGTCAACTTTTTTGCCATTTGACAAATTTTCATATGTTTGTCTTATAACTTCATCTGATGCTTGGATTTCGACAAGCAAACTAAAGCATATCTCAATTTTACATGAGCAAAATTCACAGCAATAATTAGAAAGTTTTTTCTCGTTATCCTGAAAAATAATAAAACCAAAAAATTTGTTTTGCTCATATCATATTTTTTTTATAAATAAAATTCAGTTATTCAATTCTTTTACACTTACCGTAGAATTTAATATTATATTAATTTTTCTTCCAAGCCTTGTTTCTACATTTTCATCATAATCATATAACAAAAGGCCATTTTTTTCAGTGATTTCCTTGTCACATAATCGACATTTCAGATTATTTTGGTCATTCATTTTGAATCATACATAAATATATGCAGATTTTAACAATATGTCACTACCATAAATAAAATGAAATACTCCTGAACCTAAAAATTAAAAGATATTTTATTTTAAATGTATAAAATTTTTTAAAGCTTATTATACAATTTTTTAAAAATTAATTAAACCAAAAACTGGAAAAAAGTTTACATCTTCCTGTAAATTGAAAATCACACGGAATTACAGTCTTTGACTGTAAATTTATAGATAAAATGATTAACATTCACAAGTAACAATGAATTCAAAAACTAAATTTTTTTCCCGCTACTTCTAAATACGACTTTCAATTTCATTATTACGACGAATGATAAAACACAACATTCAGATTTAATTCTAATTCAGAGTTCTAGGCTTTGGAACAATAAAAAACAATCCAGGTCTATAAATTAGAAACAAATAATTGTTTTTAAATTATTTAAGGTAACAAGAGTCGTCAACTACTTTTTTAAAATTTAGAAGTGGGTTTGCATCAATTAAATGGCCGAAACATTATATTACAAACTCTCTCAGGGGCTTCATTACTCTAGGAAAGATATTTAAATAGTCTACAATAATTATTTATATTTATTCCATGACAAAAAACAAAGTTTTAATCGGTAAATAACTAACTACAAATCCGTTATTCCTTCAAACCACAGAATGTAAGAACCAACCTTACCACAGAGACCAAATTAGATTTTTTTCTTCAACAAAATGTCGACGCTTCACTCATTGCCAAGATTCTAGGCCCAGAAACGTGGAAGCAGATTGTATTGTTTTATCGTTATTACATTCCTGAATTGATTTGAAAAAAAAAAGGTTCCTTTGTTAATAAATTTTGAGAGGCTTTTACAAATGCTTTATTAAATCGACTTCTTAATGCTCCTAAAAGTTAAGAATATAAAATTAATGCCTAACTAAGGCATATTATTGAAATTAAGAGCAAGTTTTGGCATGCTTTCTTACACCCGAAAGTCATTGATAAATAACTCCCAACGGAAAAAATTAGATGTTCGGTTTATTGAGTAAACCTCAATACGTAAAAAAAGAAAAAAAATTTTCACTAAATAAATATATTATAAAAAGTCATTTTATATATTTGATATCGTTGTTGTAACTTTACAACAGCCAAGTTCACAATGTAATATAATTCTTCTAACGTTTAAAAAAAAATCATAATCAGTTGAGGTTGGTAAGAATATTGTATGCCACATTGTCACACCTAATTTTCTAATAATTATCCGTAACTCTACTTCAAATAGTTCCAAATATTATCAGTAAATATTGATTATGTGGAAAGCGCGCCGGTTAACTCCCAACTAGAACTGGGGACTTGAACAGCCCTGCGCAAATTTTAGGGCCTTCGAAATTCATAGGGGGGGAAGTGTTAAAATCAGAATACCTAAAAAATGGCATAAAATCCAGCAGTCATTAAACACACAACTCTGCTTCAAAATGACCTCTTACCTGTCTAACGTCCAACTGATTTTGTAGAAGAAATTTAAGGGTGAATGTTTTCAATACCGGGCACTCGTTAAGTAAAGGGATAAAGGTTTCAGATGGAAGGATAGGGGGGCAATGTACAGAAATTTTTAAAAAGCCCGCGAAAGGATTTATATCAAATAATTTAGACAGTTTGAAGAAAAAAATAGATGTATTATTTCAGAATTACCAAAATATAATACAGTATATATTACCAATTAATGCCTAGGCGAGACGAAAAAAAAAATTAATATAAAAACAAGTCCAAACACGAAGCGTTTTTCTTGTCGTAAAAGCAAATTCTAATTGATCAAACATTAAAAAAGCAATTTCTTGTTTCTTTTTTCAGTTCACCATTAAAAATTAAGGATACAATTTATAGTAAAAGATAAAGTTATAAAACACAAAATTCCTAGTAGGAACATCCCTTCGAGCAATCATAGAATCCCAGTTTTATCGTCGAGCTCCTGAAAATGTTCCTTGAAAAAATAATTTACCTAATAATGATATTTATTCCGACAACTTTTCTTCATTGCAGGAATGTAAGACTTGTCAGCTTTAAACCATTTTGTTCTTAGTTATCACAACCAACGAAGAAACTCAATTTTCGATTATAATTGGACAAAATCCGACAAATCCACAACTAAAGCCCTTGTTAATTACACAATTTACTTTATATTCGCGATTTAATACTATTACAACATACTTGAAAAGTATCACTGATTTCATCATCACGCAACTACATAAAAAAAAAATTACAGTACGAATTACTTTTAAGACTATAGAGAATATGAGATCTAAAAGAATGATTGGTCTACATTTAAAAAATAAAGTTTAAGTATGATCATTATTTCGTTTGCTGTCCAGGAACCGAATACTGTGGTCGGAAATTCGTGAAGTTTGGATTTCCGTAAGCTCCTGGAAGCTGACCGCCCTGAAAGCCTTGTGGAAATGGGCTACTCATTGAACCTGTAAGAAAAAAAGTCCAACTTGAAACATTCCCCTTCTCGTCAATGCAGGATACACCAATTATATACTGATTTGTTATTTTTTATACTTCTACAAAAGTTATGAATGTAATAGGTATTATTTATATTACAGCTAATACACAAAGTTCAGTTGTCGTTGATGACTCTTACCAGGACTGGTTAAAGTAGTGTTTGTGCTTGTAGTCGCAGCGAGTCTCGACAAAATAGATCTCTCTGACATCTGCAATCTTTGAGCAACTGGAGGAATTCTAGCCAGAGTGGCAGGTAATCTAGAAACATCGGACTTCATATCCGAAAGTAATTCCTCCAACTGATTAAGAACCTGCAAAAAATCGTAATTAATTAACTCCCTTTGAATTTTTTCCGTTATATCAAACGAAAAAGGCATCTCATCTCCTTTTAAAAAAACTTCTAAAAACTTACTTTGTGTAAGACTGCGTTTGCAGGTTTATTACCGGCTAAGCTTTCCTTAGACAGATGTTGATGAGACTCTGCGAGACATTCGACTTCAGCAAATCGTGCATTGAGAGACATAGCTGGATGATTTGGATCTTGAGTCAAATTAAGGTAAGCAGCTCTCCTTAATTGCTCCTCGATAACCAGGGCTTGTTCTAAGAGCTGAAAATTTCAAATAAGTGTTACTTTTGAATCATCAACATTAAAATACTAAAGTAGATTAGAGAACTGTTATAACGTCTTTAAAACTGCACCTTAAATCGCCTAGCTAAAAACTTATTTTTTATTTCTAAAAAGTTCCCTTTGCCCATATCCATTTTGAAAGGCTCATTAATGATAGCGAATCTAATATCATTTTGAATGTCTTGCCATCGGCCATAGCCATGAGTAACGATTCCAGCGAGGAGCCAATAATCATGTCTGGAAGAAAAATATTAATCGTTCTTTAGAAAGTCATATTCCAACATATTGTAAACATATTTTAAGTAATTTAAAAATTACAAAATGAAGTCACGAATCACTTACCGTCTATGCCAAATTTCGTATTCTCTACCCGGTACTGCAGCTTTCTCTTCATTTAGCCATAAAGTGTGAGTTCCGTGAAACCTCCATCGGCTATATTGAACATAAATCTTTGTTTAGCTTTTTGCTTTTCTTTCTCTTTTTCATCTTCCTCTTTGTCTTTGTCTTTGTCCTTATCCTTATCTTTGTCTTTATCCTTATCCTTGTCTTTATCTTTCTCCTTCTCCTTATCCTTTTCATCTTTTTTCTCTTTCTCTGCATCTTCTTTCACTTCATCTTTTCCTTCTGTCGAACTTTCTGCTTCTTTTTTTAATTTCTTTCACAGCGTTCTTATTATCAGTTTCATCTTTCTTTTCATCTTCTTTTTCTTTCTCCTTTTCTTTATCTTTTTCCTCTGACTTTTCAACCTTCTCCTCCACTTTCACTTCCTTTTGAGTTTCGCTCTCTTTTTCAGAAGCTGTCTTCTCCTCTATTTCTACTTCCTTTTTCACCTCTTCTTCCACTTTCTTTTTCGAATCCTCATCTTCTTTTTCTTTCTCAGGAGTTTCTTTTTCTGCAGCTTTTTCATCTTCAGTTTTTTGTGCAGGATTTTCATCCACTTCCATCTTTGAGACTTCTGGTTTTTTTATCCGTTACTTCACTCTTGTCTTCTTTATCTTCTTTTTCTTTGTTCTCATCTTCCTTCTTCTCTTTGTCATCATCTTTTTTCTCTTCTTTTACAGCTTCGGGCGCAGGACTAGGAGCCGCGCTTGTAGCCGGAGTTGTTGAATTAGGTGTTGCAGTGGTGCTCTTTTCCTCTTCTGTTTTCTTGGGTTCGGCAAGCGTCCTTTTGATAGCTTCTGGCATACTGTAGAAACCATTTATGTGCTCGAATTCTTGAACCTGTGGAAGAAAATATTTGAATGCTACCAACCCTTCACATAGAATGGGCATAAACAAAATCGTACAAAAGTTGAGAGCTTTATACCTTTTTCCGTATGAGAGACATAACTCCAATCCTTGTCAGCACATGTTGTCTACTAAGACCTTCCCTGGGCACTCCATCAGCGAACGCTTCAGCATTATCTGCACCAGGTTCGCACAAGTGCCTCATAAACAAACTCACGTAGGCTTTGAAATTCTTTTCAGATTTTCCTCTCAGGTCCCTGACTAACCATTGAGAATTGAACGCATCTTGAGGTGGCATTCCATAACGCATGATTGCATTTAAGAACGCTTTGCGTTGTCTGGCATTAAATCCCAGGACCTAGGCAAAAAGTATCGAATGTCATCACACAAACGTAATGTTTTAAACCAAACACAAGCGTAAAAATTCTATTTTAATTGTTAGAAGAGGCCTTTAAAACTAAAACCATTTTGATTCGCAAAGTTCCTAAATCTCTTCCAAATTTTATTTTCGAATTTCTACCAGTAAACTAAACTCTTGATTCACGAGAAGCTCAATCTTTCGAGAAATTCGACCTGGTATTCATTTTTAGTTTTAATTTAAATTAAAAACTAACCTCTATGTTTCCACCAACTCTGGCCAGTAAAGGTGGCAAAGGACGATCCCTTTCTTCTCTCCTCTCGGGCTTCCTACGGCTACGTCGGCTATTAAGATCTAAAACAAATTTATTAATTTAGCGTATTTAATAACAGATCACAGCTTCGAGGAAAAGTGATAATATCACAAAATTTACCATCATTCTTCTCATCAAAGTCATCGTCTTCTTTGTCGTCATCGGACGGAGTCGAAAAGTCGGAATTGTAATCAGACAAATTCTCTTGCCAAGTTGAATCTTGAGGAGTATCGATGACTCCACCATCGTTGTAATTAACCTGTGATAAAATTATTTCATTTAACCGCATTAATAACAAACATCAATGTCTGTATCAAATGTATTCTATCACACTTTTGATACCAAAATGTTTTAATAAATCTAAACATCCAAATACATTAATAAATTAGAGCCTTGGGCTTACTCACTTGTTTTCTAACACGCTTCCCTTTCCCCAAAGTCCGGGCGATGTCTTCTTGTTGTTGTTCATAGTGATGCCGCAGCAATTTAACCCAATATGCTGGATCAGTATTTTCAGCTTCTTGCTTAATGATTTCAGTGTTAACTTCTTCTTCCTAAAAAGCAAGTCAAATCGAATATGAAATATGCCGAACGTCTTCAAATGAAATAATAATTCTAAAGGATTTTATATACAACGTGTTTGTAAAGAAAGTTTTCGTTTTTGGTGAATCGAGACCTGAATATTTTAACCAAGAATACTTACGTCTTCACCTTCTTTGGTAGCATAACTTGCCACTTTGAAACTGGACAGATATTCATTTGCCCATGATTCTTTCTGTTCTAAACCTTCCTTAGAACGGTCTAATAAATCGGCAACAGCCTTATCGTCATAATGAATAGCTTCTTCTTCCTTTCCTAAAAATTTATAAAACTTTTAGAATGAATTCTAATTCTAATAAGGGTATATTTACAAACCAATCATTGCTGATCAATTATTAATAAAGGATGAAATCAAAAGTGATTTTGCCAAATTACCTTCTTCCTCTTTGAACAATTCTTCAGTACCAAAGCGCAATATATCGTCTAATTCTTGCTTTGTGAAATTTGTGTTCTTTCCTCCCATGCCGGGACGTACTACTAGATGAGTTAACATCATTTTTCTCTTGGCCACCTGCGTTACTCGTTCTTCGACAGAGTTCCTTGTCACAAATCGGTAAATCATTACCTACAACGAAGAAAATTATTTTTATTTAAGTCACATAATAGAACGCGCTGGTTCACTCCAACAATCCCAAAACTAAAATTTTTCAGTGCTTAAAATCAACTCACCTTGTTCGATTGACCAATACGATGAGCTCGTGAAAAAGCTTGAATATCATTGTGAGGATTCCAATCAGAGTCGTAAATAATAACTGTATCGGCAGTAGCTAAATTGATACCAAGACCACCAGCTCTTGTAGAGAGAAGGAAAGCAAACTGAGGAGCTCCAGGGGCATTGAATCTTTAATTGGACAATAAATATCAAATTTAAAAGTTTTGAATGAAAAGAAGCAAAAAAATAAATAAATAAAATTTGTTCTGTATACCTGTCTATAGCCTCTTGTCTCAAATTTCCAGTAATGCTTCCATCAATTCTTTCATACTTATAGCCTTCACCTTCCAAATAATCTTCAAGTAAGTCCAACATCTTTGTCATTTGTGAAAATATGAGAACCCTAAAGGAAAGAGTTTGAACTTAGTATTATGACGTAAAAATTATAATTTTTAAAGATTCGAAAATTTGATAATGGACTCAACAAACATTACCTATGGCCTTGCTCTCGAAGAAGTTTCAGCATTTTCGACAAAAGTATCAATTTTCCAGAAGCCTTGATCAGACCTTGCAATTCGTATGTTCCATTTGCCGACAATGGTGCCTCTTCGGCAGCAGCCGAAAACAAGTAAGGATGATTGCAACACTTTTTCAAATCCATCATTATATTAAGAAGAGAAACTTGCTGACCACCACCTTTTGGATTAAGAGCTTCAAAGTTTCGAGTTAAGATCCACTTGTAATATTTCTTTTGCATAGGAGAGAGTTCTACTCTAACGATAAATTCGGACTTAGCTGGCATATTCTAAACAAAAAAAATAAATATTTTTATTGTTCATTTTTACATAATACGGTGTTAAAAAAGGGACGAGGAAAAAGTTTACCTTTAGTACGTCTGTTTTCAAACGACGCAACATGTGAGGACCAAGTAAGTCATGTAATTTCGTGACTTGTTCTTCCTTAGAAATGTCAGCAAATTCATTCTGGAAAGCTGCTAAATCACTAAACTTATCTCGACACATAAAATTCAAAAGATGAAATAATTCTTCCAAATTATTTTGTAGAGGTGTTCCCGTTAGCAATAATTTATAACTGATATTGTATCCCGCAAGAACTCGGAAAAACTAAAACAAAAAAGTGAAATTATCAACACCCATAGGTCAAAATTTTTTTCCCGACAGCAATATCTCTTTCCAATGTACACACCTTTGACTGATTACTTTTCAAACGATGTGCTTCATCTACGACTAACACTGCCCAATCTATAGATCCCAGACATGCCGCATCAATGGAAACAAGTTCGTATGATGTTAGGAGAACATTAAACTTAATACTGCTGGCTTTGATCCGACTGGCCCTACTGCCTCGAACAGCGCCTTCTTCAAATGACAATTCATTTTCTCTAATTACGGCTCGAGAATCTTTATCTCCAGTGTAAGTAACGCAGTAAAAATCTGGCGCCCATGTTTCAAATTCTCTTTCCCAGTTGATAATTGTAGACAAGGGAGCAGAAACCTAATAAATCAAGTTCATTTAGCAACAGATTTTTTTTACAATCAAAAACTTACATTTTGCCATTCACACAATTAATCTGCAAGTCTTCTGTTTGACTTACCAAAAAAGGTCCTTTGCAATGACCTTCCTTATACAATGAGTACAGGAATGTGATAGTTTGAATGGTCTTTCCCAGACCCATTTCATCAGCCAAAATAGTATCAATGCCTTGTCCCCAAGAATATCTCAACCAATTTAATCCTTCCATTTGATATTCATGAAGTTGCATTCCAGTTGCATCTATATAATCTGGTTGTTTATCTAATTTCTTGGACAAGTTAGTCAAAGGTTTATCAGGTGGAGGAGTGTATCGTCTCCTGCAAATCCAAAAAGTGTAACAATATATTGAGCTCATAATCCGTCAACAATTTTTCTTTTTATTGTATTGGGAAAAGAAACTCACGGCATTCTAGAGTCTTCTTCATCCTGTAACTCCTTTGTTTTAGGCTTTTTGCCTCTACCTTTTTTCCCCTTCTTTCCATCCAAATTGAATGAAGCTCTTAAATCCAAATAATATTCAATTGCTTGCTTTAAGCCTGGTATTTCTTCAGTTTCTTCTTCCCAAGTAGCCTGATCATAGGAGAGATCTCTCCATTTGACAAGATATAATGTTCTACCATCACGCATCGTTCGATGGTTCAAAATTCTTTGAACAATCATCCATTCGGGTCTTATGCCAAATCTATAGAGAAAAATAGAAAAAAATATGACAAAATATAATCGATTTTTCGCCTGACTGAATTTTGAAAAATTGTTGCTGATTCAAGAAATAAAATTACTTGTAATATTTTTCCTCCAACAGGTTATCATTGGCTCCGAATTCTTTTATTTTCTTCATTCGATAGTCGCTGTCATCGATGGCTTCATCAAGTTTTGGTGGTTCGTCCATGTCGAATTTCCTTGTGTAATTTCTCAACATCAAAGGATGTGCCACATCCAACTAAAAATATAAAACCCATGTATATGTTAATTACGCTTTTTAAGTGTTAAGTTATTTTCAGAAAACCAAACTTGTGATTTATAGTTGGAAAACTTCTATGAAGCAAAACATACTTGTAATTCTGACACCCAAGCACAATGCCAATATGATTTTTCAGCCCATTTGACAAAATATTCTCTTAAACGACGCGGTGGACGCGGAGCTCTCTTACTAGTCGATGTAGTTTCTTCAGGCGGCTTTTCTGGAGCTGGTGTATCAGCCCAACGCCAAGTTAAAATTTTCGAAACTTTTCCTGGCAGAGGTTCCGCCTACAAAAAGTGTTACACAGAACAAGGCAAAAGTGATTGATTTTTAGAAAACTCTTGAATAACCAAACAGTACTAACAGAACATCTGGGACATTTCCAATCGCCGTCAGGGATTTCGGATAATGGTGGATTCAAACAGAAAATATGGTAGGCTGATGTACATGAATCACAACATAAGAGCTCGCCTCCATCTTTGCAAAGACGGCAAAATTCATTGTGTTCGTCGTCTTCTTGTTCTTGAGTACCTTCAGCCTCGCAATGCGGACATGACCATTTGCCTTCTGGTGTTTCTTCCAATTCAGGATCAAGACAAACTAAATGGTAAGCACGAGGACAAGTATCACATAATATAATTTCACCTCCTTGTTGACAAACTTCGCAATAGTCTTGGTGCTCTTGTTGCTGAAATCAGATTAGATGGTTAAGTTAATATTCATACTATATGTAGCATTAAAGTAAAGCTAAAAAAATTTTTTATGGTTTCATGAGAAAAGCCTCACCTCGCCATTCTTACTGTCGTTTAATTTTCTTTTAGGTTTTCTCTTATTTTTCATTCCAAACTTTGTCTTCGCTTTTCTCGGGGCTGCAGGAACATCCGTAGATTCCGGGTCTTCCTTCTCTTTAGAGTTTTCTGGAGAAGCTTCTTCCGCTTCTTGGAGCATTTGCTCAAATTCTGCATCAGAATCACGATCAGACCCTTCTGATTTCTTGTCAGTCTCATTCTCCTCTTCATCCTGTGACATAAGAGAGAGTATTTTATTTCAAATTCTTTAAGTTTTAAAATGGATTCTTAAAATAGTTATTAGTATAGTCATGATCAATGATTTTACTCTTTACATCGGTGAAAAGAAAAATAAAACCTACCGAACTGCCTCTTTTACGTTTCCCTAGCTTTATTTTTAACGTTGGAACTTTGCTATTTTTCTTGGTTCCCTTTTTACTTCTTCCACGTTTTTCGACCCTTCTCATCGTCATCGTCGTCTTCTTCAACAGCATCACTCTGAAAAAGTTATAATTATACAATTTTTATTGTGTAAAAATAGTTACCTAAACACCTGACATAACCAACTAAATACTTATATTCGAAATATTTTTACCTTAACTGCGGACGAACGAGATCTCTTTGGTTTAGGAATGTAATCTTGCTCTATATTATCTTCAGTCTCCTGCTCTTCATTATGTGGATTCATACAAGAAAATTCCCTCCATTTTGCTGCTACGAGCATCATCAATTTTGACACAGGAACCTAATCAAAAATCAATTCAAAATTTTAAGTAAAAAATCCATATTAAAGAAATATTATATAAATAATGAAGGAAGAAAAAGCAATTAACCGATATCTGCTATAATTTTATTGACACATTAACAGTTATAATCTAAAATAAAAATTCTTCCAAATTTACCTTTGGATTATCCTTTGCCAACAAGGGTCTAATGTGCTGTTGAAACAGCTTATATGATGATAAATCCTGAAAATCTTGTTCAGTGTATTTTATCTGAACATCTGTCAGGCCAAAAGATGAGCAAACATCTTCAACGCTTGGCATTTTTGAACTCTCTTCTGATGGTGTTGTTGGAGCTGGTGCAACTGAATGTTTACTGCCTCTTTTCCGGCCTGCTTTTTTGGAAGAACCATAGTCTGAATCATTTCCCCCAGTTGAATCTTCATGGTTATTATCAGACTCCTGAAATTAAATTCAAGATTAAATTAACAATTACATACTTCCTTTTAAATATTGACAAAAAAATTAGCCCCACAAACTAATCAAAACATTTATAACATATTCATATTTTAGTACTGTTATTGTATTAATAACAAATTATTAAAGAAATTCACTAACATCTCCACTGTCATTCTTCTTCTTTTTCTTTCTCTTTTTATCCTTCTTCCCCTCAGATTTTGCTTTTCTCTTCTTTCCCTTTTTTCTTCTTCGACCATCCTCAGGTTCGTAGTCATCATCCTCATTTCTTTGATTTTCATCAGACTCAGAATTTGCATTAGATGGACCTGCAGCTGCTTCATCATTCTCCTCCCCTGTAAAACAAAAAAAATTTTTTAGTTTTACTTATTCGGCTTATTTACTTTCGGAATCAGGACTTAAAACTTCTCTTTGAAACAATTAAACAAATTAAGAACATCTTCAGTTAACAATTAACCCAAAACTCTTGATAATTTGATTTGAAACCCTCAAACCAAACCTTACTGTCTTATCTCCCCCTAGAAAGGATCTATAATTAAAGCATATGATTTGAGTATAATAGCTTTTACAAACGCTATACCATGATTCTAGTCTATCATTAATAAACTAATTTTGAGTAAAAATAATTTTCTAGCAAAATAAAGTGTAAACGTGTTTCAAACGCAGGCATCTTTTGCTTCATTAATTGGTTTTAAGTTTGGATGAAAATCCGGGATACTGGTATGGTAGTGAGTGATAAAATGGTCCAAAATCGAAAAATTTCAAAATCCCGTTATAAAACTATAACCAAAAAACTTTAAAACAAATATGGCTCAGACATTTGCATATTGCCAATAATAAACATATACAAACCAAGCCTACGACAAAATTTTTTACTACTGGAAATCTTAATTGTAATTTCCATTTCTTTGTTTGCGACCTCCATTTTGATCAGAGGGTCAAAATCTTATGCAGAAAAATTATCTTTTTTTTGATCTTTTGTTTCACGTCAAGAAGAGACTTGAAACTGGTGTTTAATATCTTAGTTTCTCGTATTTTAGCATGGCACTAAAGAAAGAACTTTTTTGGCAACTCAAACCACATATTTCTTATAAATCATATTCAAATTCTATTTAATTTTCTGTACAAATTAAAAAATTGTTTTAGTGGAACCGCGAGACGAGTAAATTATTTAAGATGAAGGTGTTTATCCTTGAACGCATACGGAAATCTAAACAACTTAGATTACGAATAAAAAAAGGCACGTTAAGGTAACTTGAAACACTTAGACGCCTAAAAAACACACAGCCTAGGTTCATCTTAATATACAGCTATTCCACATAATGACGCGAAATACCACAAACAAGAAAACGTGCAATTCTTACCGGCAAAACTGTCATCAATATCATCGTCCGAAGCCATTTTACAATTAAATTAAAATCTAAAACCACCAAACACTATCCTAAAATAGTCCATACAGATCTGCAATAAATACCCTCACTAAAAATTCACCGAATTCAATTTTATGTTATTTGTGTACGAAATTCAGCTTCAACTCAAACAGTTATGGCTGAAACGCGTCAACTGCGCATGCGTCAGTAGTAGAAATTGTAAATCGAATTTTTTTAAGGAAGGGAAGATATTTTACAAAATCAAAATTTGTCCTAATCACGAATGTCTCTGTAAAAAAGCAACGGAGGAGTAATATTTGTTGAAGACTACCAATAATTATGCTGAGGACCACTATAAAAGAAAGATCATATTGCAGAATTATTTGTTAATGATGATACTAATACTTCACAATTTAAAGATACCCTTAAAATTAATTGTCATTACATTTACATATTAGGTTAATGATGTTTATGTCTGAATACTTAGTATTTGGTAAAATGTTTCTTGTCTCACTTTTATTTTTGCATAAACAGGAAAAAATTCCTGTCCCTGTATCTTATGACGATGTACCAAGTAACGGCTCTTTATCTTAACATCCCATGTACACGTATACAGATAAAACAGTTTTGATGTTTTACAATTATTTGTGCTACATTAGTTTTAGTTACCTTGGAGACAAACAAAAGAAATGAAGTAAGCAAAATATTTATGATACAAACGCTCCTTAAGGGTTTTATATAGGTATTTGTAGCGGGGTACAGGAATTGAAGGCTTAAACTTGCCACGATTTAAAATTGACTCATTAATTATTTTTAAAAAATTGATTTCATTTTGATAACAATCAACGTAAAGTATTTTCTGTTTAACTGCGAAAACCATTAATTTTGAGTAAAGCATCTGTTGACAATTGCTGTCATCCTGCTTGTTTGAAAAATGTCACAAATCTAAGAGTTACAAAAAGTAACGGCAGATCTGGTTTATAAATTATGTTAAAAATATTATCAGTTACAAAACCTAGTTTTACCACAAAAAATGAATTTTTGGGGGATGGCACATCACTCACCCTTTCCTGAGTTGTCAATTTATGGTTGATAGATTTTCTCAACCTAACCAACAAAGTTAAAGGAAAATATTTTGATTATACACCTAAAATATGGATTACTATAGATTTAGATTATATAACTAAAAATAAAATTAACGTTAATAAAATAAGTAATAAACCTTCAATAAGTAATTAGAACTATAATGTTATCTCAACTTTGTTTAGTTAAAGTGAGCTTTCTAAAGCACAGGAAATTTTCAAGAACCTTGAAAAAGATTCAATCTTAAACAGCTTCTATAGAACACAAAGCGGTAAATGCACTATCAAAGAGAATAGCTGAAAAGGAAGATAGCTTGTTCGTTTAATAACAAAAACAGTTTAAAAGAAAAGCTGTTGGCAGGGTTTCAAATGCAACGGACATTTTTTTATTATTTTTAAAAAGTTCAATTCTCACAAAGGATTTAGTAAAATAAATAACTAAAACCGTAAATGGTCATTAAAAAAAAAGGAAAATAGTGGGGAAAAGATCTGTTTTTGAGATGGGCATGCGATGAACATGGGTGATTTTGAAATAAATCCGACAATGGAAGGGAGGCTGCGTCGAATCCTACGGGTGAACCAGCCTCTCAGTGTCAGTTGACATTCGATTCGTACTACGGCATGGTCGAAAACGCGTCTCGGGAAAACAATTTTTCGAACAAACAATAAAATATATTTCAATATGTTGTTTAATTCTCATGAACCAATATAAATGTGCGAACATAATCGTGACAGCATTGAAAGAAAAAATGTTTTTTTGTGAAAGATCGTTTTCGAAGAAAAATGTGACCGACGATTGTACCACGCTGCCTTCGAGTAGTTTACCGGAATATGTAGAGTTAACACTTAGAGTAGCATTTATTTTGCGAGGTCTTTAAATCTTGTGAACTAAGACTATCAGAAAATAATTTCAGTTGATAGTTACGGGTAAAATTTGATTTTTTTATACAGATTACTAAATTCGTAAAAGGCCAACAACTTCAAAGCTGAGTCAAAAAAATTTTTTTGGGGTAAATTTATCTTCCATCGAAAGTTTTGTGAAGCTTTGAAAGATTTAGGTTGAACCAAAAATGGAAACAGATTTAATCAAATCAAGGCCTTCACACGAGAGGAAAGGGAAGTCTTTCGGCTTTCATTCTCACTTTTAACCTAAATTTATCGAAACTCGTAAACTCTCCAATATGAAAGCTTAACTAATATTGAAATAGTAAATTTAATAATGTATATTTACTTTATTTTTCTCTCTTTTTTTTTTACAAGACTTGGAGACTGGAAAAATAAAGCGAAATTGCATTCGTTATGTAACATATCCGAGAGTCATAAACCAGTTTCGAAAAAAATTGAGCATAAAGCCATAAAAAATCCTTTTCTACTAAAGTCACTCCAGAACCCTTCTACGACTTTTCCTTGCCTTATGTTGGCAAATATTTATACTTTACTGCCTTTTTTTTAAAAAATCATAAAACAAAAAATGTTGAAAGGTAACGTCACTTTGTCGAGATTTTCATTTGTCCTCAGGGTTTTGTATTCTGTAATTAAAGAAAAGCCGGTTGATAAAATCTTACCACGTAGTTCGACTCCCTTGAGAATACATAACATATTTTAGAAACAACAGCTATCAAACTTAAAACTTTTTTTAATAAAAAATTTCTGACTGTTCTATTGGAAAGCGACAACATTTGACATTTTATTTTTAAACACCGAAAAATGAAAAAGATTTTGCGAAAGTAGTTAAAACGTAAAATATAGTCAAACTCGATATTTAACTTTACTTTTTAGCATAAAACTCAACTTAGATGAAAAATAAATAACGGTTACATGCTGACATAATTAATGATGATGAGTAAAATCACAATCGGTTATCTTTTTATTGATAAAAGATTGACAAGTCCATTTAAAAAATTATCAACAAAATTTGTCCAGTCCTTTGTTTTTAGGTCCTCAACAGAAATAATTTATGAATCTAGCCATCAGTTTAGATTAGTTTATGATATAAAATTTGAATGATAGGTTAATTATTTAAAATTATGAAATGTTCGACTCTCCCGGCAGAAATAAAGTAAAAACGCCTGACAAGCTCACAGTAATCATTATTCACAGAAAAGTTTATATCAAAGTGAAATTAATTAAAACTTTCTTCTTGAAGTAAATAAGATGTCGGTAAAATACATTTGAACATATTTAAACGACTCGAGAGTTTGAAAAGTTAGGATATGATACTGTTTGTACTGAAAAAAAAAATTTCCGCCTTCATTTCTCTTATTTAATACTTTCCTTGTTTGGGTTTCAGTCGGTTTCGTTGCTTAAAAGCAAAACGCCTTAACCTTTCTTTGATGCCACTGGAAAGAAGGAAATTGCATCTTAAAGTCGTCTAAATTCGCTTGATTAAGAGGTTTGACTGTTAAAGCCAAGGCTGTGCAGTCAAAAGTGACTTTAACAATAGGTTCAATTCAACAGTGACGAAACCTTCCTGATAAGCTCCGATCAATTATTTAATTACCGAAATGTTCAGAGCACAGAGGAAAATATCAAATAGCTAAGACTGACTTTTATAGTGCTATTTTTAGGCAGTGTCTAAAAGCGTTATTAAGTAAAAGCGAAACCCTTGACTTCATTATTGTTTCCCCTCCTCTATATTCGTTAGAAAAGGAAGACTAAATTCAGACAAAAATTTATATAATTTTAGCATTCATATTACCAATATTGAATTTCAGGTTCGTTCATCAAAACAACATTCTTTTAATCTGTTTTCCACTGTGAACGAATCCGTTACGGCCTTACATATAATTTAAACATTGAGATTTTGTCCCATACAAACAAAAATATTCATTATTTCAAGAATTATAGTGGAAAAGGAAAACAAAATGAACGTTATGAATCCGCACGAAACAAAAGAGTTACCATAAAAATCGGGAAATCAATATGCCTTCACCTAAAAAAATCTCAGGTAGTGCTACACTGAGCTCGCCCACCGATCTAAATTTGAATGCAAAACAGATAAACATCATGTCGGGAACTACCAACAACGGGTTCGTAAGGGAAAACTCATCTCCGCTGAGCACGTGCGAAAGTTTAGAGGAAAGGAGTCAATCTTTGGATAATCCAAGTATCAACAGCTATGAAAACGCGCCACTGCTGGGAGTCGGCAGTGATTTAATATCAAAACAAGTGCCACTCCTCGATCCGGCCGGCATATACCATCAATCTCCTCATGTAGACTGTACTTCTTCATTTACTTCCATATTCACTGATCGAAAATTTAAGAACACTAAGGACTTATTACCCTTGGAAAAAAATATTTTCAGACACTCGAGTTTTCGGCAGAAAAAAAAGTGAAGGTGATAAAATCAAGAACACCGACGTAGGACATTGCCACAATCGGGAATTACTCAATTTACAGGATTTAAGGATTCGGGAAAATCCTTTAACTAAAGTGACCGATACTCCAACAAGCAGCGAAAGTTTCAATTCGGATGGACCCAAAATTATTTTTACCGGCAACTCTAGAGCTAGGCCTTCGGCCTTATCAGCGGGAAAGCTAAAACAACGTTTTTTGTATAGGAAAGCTACAAAACTCGAAAAGTATCTGGCGTGCATAATCGCTGTTCTTATTTTAAGTCTATCCGTCATATTCTTGGCATTTCTCAAGAAGTCAGAATGTTTGGGTAAGTCATAGTATAAATCTTTAATATATCATTTTCCTACCAAACCATTCATTTGTCTTTTACACATCCCAATCGGTACTACAGGTACACTTCTGAAGGCACAGTGCTATTCAAACCAACTCCAAGTACTCTAATTCAAATAATTCCAACGGAAACTTTTAACTGAGCCTCATTTAAATTTTGAATTATGGAGTGAATCGATTAAATAACTTCTGATTAAACCTAGTCTTCCTCATATATAATTATATATGGGAAGGAGCTGTAGAACTTTATTTTCCCACAGGTATTTAGTGCTTTTAAGTAATCCGAAAAATGAAGATAAACTTACATTATCTAACTTATCCAATAATCGTTAAAATTATAAGTTAGAAAACTTTAAGTACCATATATTTGAAATTTTAATTACATTTGAGATTACATGCAAAGGAATTGACTTCTTAGAAGTAGATCAATAAAACAAAATTTAACTTTGTTGGAAGTCTTTTTCTCAGACTCTGTAAATAAAAATAAAGAGAAAATTCTTATACAGTAACATTTCTTAGTCAAGTAATAGAAACAATTAAAAACAATTTAAATGTGTTTTGTTTTAAAACTAATATTGTTTATTGATAAAAGTTAAACTTTATTACACAATTTACGGTGGTAACTCCAATTTTCTCGAAACTACAATACAATATGTCTTTTGAATGCTTTGTTAAAACGGTAAAAATACAGTATATCTCTAAAGTTGTCAAAATAAATAAATATAATTGTTTGAAAGATATACAGTTTTAAACAGTTTACCAAATCAAAGAAATAATTAAGATGATATTCAGAGCAATCGCTGGTCGTCTTAAACGCTTTAATAACGATTAGAAATTTAACGATTTTGTTGATTAAAAATTTTAATTTTATTTTAAATGAAATTCTTCCAAATTGCTTATTTCTTCTTCTTCTTCTCAAGTTCAAGTCACAAAAGCATGTCTTTGACTGCGCCTATATTTTCATGTCATAACTATCAAAGCACTCAATTGCCTTGCCAATAAAGGATAAAAACATCTTTCAGAACTAAATTTTATTGACCTCCACTATTAGGAGAGTTAATAAAGGAATAAAAAAGTTATGCTAAATACTCTTGTCAACATATTTACAAAGGCGCAACCAATAAATACAAAGTAAGACCGAGTTAAGACTTCCTCGAAAGCGAATCAATTTGAAAAAATTACATTATACGTCATTAATATAAAAATTTTGCGAAAATTGTATTATTACTTTTAATGGGGCCATACAATGGCATAAAGAATTAATTAAAGAATTTGAAATTTGTCTTAAAACGCTACCATCACTTGTTTAATAACATTTATACCCGAACTCTGTTGCTTAACTGAGTGTTACAACAAACGATATGATGATTATCCCATAGTATGCATTCTGTTCTTACGTGATACTCAAAAAGATTTTTATGGACAATTCTTCGTCAATCAAATGAACTATTAAATAATAATTAATTGGTTTAAAATGAATATTGAATTAATTATTTTCATACAATGGAATCAAGGCCGGTCTCTTCGCGTCGTTTTCTGCTAAATTATAACACTCGCGACAAACAGCCATGTATTTGTCAGTTCCTCCTATGACCTCCAATGCTTTTTCCTTTGAAATTCTTTTTGTAAAGCTCGCATTGTTATAACAGATCATGCATATGGCATTAAGCTTAATTATACTTTCGGCGAGAGGTACTAAATTCAATATGTCGCCGAAAGCTGTTCTTTGGTAAGTCCCATCTAGGGCGGCTATCACAACGACTTTACCCAAATTTGCTAAGGTTTCACAAAAATCGATCAGATCTGGGAAAAATTGACCCTCGTCGATTCCTATGACTTCATAATCCATAGCTTTACTCTTGTATTCCTAAAAAAGAAAATTTAACATAGAGCCTTTAAAGAATTTTTGATTTCTCTCCAGTTTTCAACTTTTCGTCTACATGTTCATTTAAATTTTGACAAATATCAATTCATACATTCGTCAAAATTTAAATGTGAGTCTAAGCATAGTTATGAAAGAAAAATCAATAAAAATTCTAAGTGCAAGACCAGGATACAGAAAAACAGGTTACAACAGGTCACTGTTGCTCTCATTAACTTAAGAATCTTAAAAGATTACACAGACAATCTTATAACACAATAAAACGTAAAATAAATTTTATTACGAGTCCACTTAAATTAGCTTTTAATGTAATTAAAAAAATTAAAAGTGTTTACTTTCAACCTGTCTTAAATTTGACGTTGTGATTCCGTTAAAACAGCGTTTCTTGAACGAAGACGAGTCAGACAGCGAGTTTCACTGAAAATTTTTTAAAATATTTACAAACCAATTTAAAAAAAAAATTAATCACCTTTAGAACTGCACAGGAAACGGCAGCAAAAGTCCTCAAATCATGAGTAGCAATACCAGTCTTAGAATATCTGGTATCACCTTCATATTTGATAACAAGACAACTAAATCGAGCTAATTGATATCTTCTTAACCGTCTTATCAGTTCTGTTGTTTTACCGGAAAACATGGGTCCTAAAATCACTTCGATCCGTCCCCTTCCTCGATTCAATTCATTTTCCAAAGACAGGGCATGCGAAACCATCTTTCCTGCAAACAAAAACTTCGTCATTTCATTTTCCTATTTTATTTGAAAACTTAAGAAACTCAATTAAAATCGGGTCCAGTCGAGTAAGAACGACCTCGAATTTTATACACAAGACGAACGTTTTAATCCTTTTTAAAACAAAACCTTGATCCACTTTCAGGTTCGAGTTGATTGATATTTTAGGTATTAAAGGAAATAATTGTTATTTACAACTTCCACATATATACCCAAACACTATTTTATCTTTCCACGTCGAGATAATTTCGTTTTGCTACTCAGATTCCTTGAAGAGACTTTAAAATTCGAGAAAGAAAGGCGGAGTGTAGTGGTTGAAGTTCCTGACTTGGACGTTAAGGTCGTGAGTTTGAACCTCCTCCCGCATCCTGTTATACCCCCTCAAAAAAGGTCGGGACACTATCTTCACAAGACACTTAAAACCAATTCGAGAAAGAGAAGTTAAGATTTGAGGAAAACCTTTAATACTCCCAGGCGCTTTGTGCTTTTCCATCTTCTAAATTATCTTTAAAACAATTAAAATTCGCGAAATTTTCCGAATTCCTTTAAGCTGTTGCCGAATGTTGGTGCCGAACTGACTAACGAAACTAGATCCGAGATCTATTTAAATGGTCACTCTTTCTAGAATATTCGATTGTGGTTTAAACACTACAATATTTTAGAGAGAGAGAAAAATTTGTTTTAAAATAAAGGTATATACAAAAATTTCTTTTCAACCTCAAACACAATAACGATATAATTATGAGATAAATCTAGGAAAAATGCAGAGAACAAAAACAATTTTATTATCCTGCTGTATTATTCTGAAAGTGCGTTAAATAAATCTTTGCTGACTTAAATAAAATGAAACAGTCGAGCATTTACCAGTTTATACACCAGGGGTTTATACAATTCTACAAATGGTTTTGACTGTGGTTGTTTGTTTGGATGCTCTCCCATCCCTATGATGAATTTAGCTTGTTTAACTAAAACGAAATTAATTAAAGAAAGTCAGTATGAACCAAATAACACGATTTTCACAAAACCGAAATAAAGGTCATACCACAGTACAGAGTATTGTGATAATAAAAATTCATTCCGTATTGAAAGCATCCATTTTACAAAGAATTCATTTCGTAAATACTGCACACCTATAACTCTTACTAAGGCAATGTCTTTTGTTGTAGACTTTCTAATAAAAATGAGACTTGGCTCAAGATTGATTTATAAATTTATATTACTACTCATATATTACTCCTCATCAATTTTAGTATAATTATTAATCCGTTCTTTTTATTGTTGTTGTAGGAGTTGAAAAGAAAGTCTGTCTCACAGAAGAATGCGTCAGAACCGGTAAGTTAGCGCTTGGCTGGTTTCTATAAGTGGAATAGTACCAATGGAAGGCAAGCAAAAACAATAAGAGAGACATGGAATTGTCTAACTCAGTTCGAAGAGGCGAATATTATTTCGAAATAGATTTACAACCGCCAATAACAATCGATCAATCAAAACCTATCGCAACTGATAAGAAATCGAATTTCACATCTTTGTTTTTATTCGCCATATTTCTTTTTTCATTTCAGAATCCTATTCCGGTTTATTTCCAGGCAATTTCGCCACTTAAACGTGTTGTATTGAACATAACGCACCGCGCGCTTAATAAAAAATAATTTTACTGCCCAGGTGACAAATTTAATGACTTAGAAAGCAATTTAGAAGGGTAACAGGCGTAAAGATAAAAATTACTTTAAGAAAATTGTGGTAATTCTAACCTTTTTCTATTTTTCTTTTTCTTAATTACTAATTTCGCGATCAAATAGAGTTCTGGAAACGGAAGACGATGGTAACGATCTAAATGGAGGAATAGCCTCATTTTACTGTCAATTTTTAATGCCGAACCGGAAAGCATAAACCCGTAATAAAAAGCCATAGTAATGTTACTGTAGTAGACGTGTGCTGCTTTCAAAAACTTATAATTAAACCTTTCCTCACTTCATTTTACAAAATAGACTTCACCGAGATGAAAAGAGCAATTCCGAAGATGCTTGTATCTGTGTTTCATATCTAATAGAGGTCATAATATAAATAAATAACTCAATTTTGTAAAAGTTTACACCGTAGTAAGGTTCAAATTATAATTAACTTGTCGGAAATAAATAACCTCTTTTGCAGCTTCTTCGCTTCTTGCTGCTATGGACTTAACCGCAAACCCCTGTCAAGACTTTTTCCAGTTTGCCTGTGGGACATGGAATAAAAAGCACGTCATTCCTGAAGACAGAAGTAGCATAAGCACATTCGAAGTTTTGGCAGATCAACTACAAGTCATTTTAAAAGGCATGTAATCAAAATTTGCTGCCATTATATATATTTAAAACAAATATCTCAAGCAAATTATTTATTTAAATCATTATAGGTGTACTAGAAGAACCATTCGGTGAGAACGAAAGTGATGAATCTGCAACGAAGAAGGCAAAAATATTTTACAAATCATGCATGAATATTCGTAAGTTTCCTAATGGTAAAAGTGATATTTGTCGGAAAAGTTTTTGCAAAATCGACAACAGATTTATTGATTTCAGAACAAATTAGAAAGATCGGGGATGCACCATTGCGAGAGGTTTTACGTAAACTTGGAGGATGGCCGGTCGCTACTCCTAATTGGAAACCTCCAGGTTTTTCAATAGAAACCTTATTGGGAAGACTTAGAGGCGATTATAATGAGGGAGTTCTCGTAGAACAATGGGTAGGACCGGATGATAAAAACTCTAGGGTACACATCCTGCAGGTGCGCACAAAGTAAGAAGAGGACATCCCTTTCCATTACAAAGATATAAAATTAAAAAGCACTCCCTAATACAGAATTCAAAAAAATTTCAAAACCTGTACTGCTTCCATCTTTTAAAAATACATCCAGGGCTTAATCAAATAAACTATACAAAACAAAAAATGTTCACCTAAACTATGCTTCCTTGAAATTTAAATTATCTCCGCCGTCTTTTGAGTAAACTTTGATGAGTAAAGTAAGCAAATTAAGCAGGTGTTTAAATTACACAAATTGCCCCTCTGATTTAAGTAAGCAAAACGTAATTTGAATAAAATCAAATTATTTTGCTTCCATTGGATTAAAAAGAAAATGAGAAGTCGTAGAGCACAAGTCATTAAGCAAAAGTTAATTATTTTAATCTTAATCACATTGTTAATTAACCCGGTCGCAACAAATTAATTCTCTGATTTACAACCAAAAGATGACTGCCCAAAAATTCGAATTTAGTGCGAATTAACTTAGGTCAAATGATAAAATAGATATAAATTTCATCCAAATAAATTTCTCACAGCTGGATCAAATGCAACTGGCCCTACCAAGCAGAGATTATTATTTGAAATCAAGCAGCGAGGCTGAGCTCAAAGCTTACCACAAATACATGACACAGATAGCCATTTTACTAGGTGCGAATTCAACGACAGCCGCCGATGAACTCGAAGAAGTTGTGAAATTTGAAATAGAACTTGCCAATGTAAGTGCCTAAGATAACCAAACTTTACCCGAAGATGCTGTTCTTCTTATTTTCATATACAAAAAATGTTTTAGTACCATAGCGATTTGAGGGGACACATGTCTCTTTAATAAAATATATAAGTAGAATGTTCACGTTTTAAAAATGTCTACAGGTAACTTTACCAGAGGCAGATCGCCATGACACGAGCGCTATTTACCGGAAACTCCCTCTAACAGCTTTGCAAAAAGAGGTGCCTGAACTTAACTGGAGAGAATACTTAACCACTTTTATAGACACGAAGCTATATGAGGATGAACCTGTTGTGACCTATGCCATGCCATATTTCGTGGAAATGGGACACATCATAAAGAAAACCAACAGGAGGTAAGTTGTTATTATTATAAAATTTTAATTAAACATATTTTAAGAAACTAATTCCTTTTGCTAATACAGGATTATACATAACTACGTGGTCTGGAGACTCATCATGAAAATCATACCGCATATGATAGATGAATACCAGCAAAAAATTATCGAGTTCAGGAAGATACTACTGGGGATTCTAAGTGAAAGGCACAGATGGAGTCAATGTGTTGAATGGACGAACAAAAAACTAGGAATGGCGGTCGGTGCGCTTTTTATCAGAGACAATTTCAATCAAGACAGTAAAGTAAGTTAAAATTTGTTGGACTACAACCAAAGAAAATTATCATTCCTTTCGATAATTTTCACCCCATTTAATCCTTTTTTATCTATGCTCAATGATGCAGGTCTAAACTTTAGTCTTAAAAGTTCAGATGCGATTTGAGCAATATTCCCTTCAAAATAAATTATGTTTATTTAATTATATCAAAGGAAACTGCGTTGGAAATGATTCGCACCATCAGAGAGGCATTTAATGAGCTTCTGGCAGAGAACGCATGGATGGATGATGAGACGAGAGCAGTGGCTAAAGAAAAAGCCGACTCCATGAACGAAAGGATTGGTTATCCAGAGGAACTGACCGACACGGAAGTGCTAAACAAAGAATATATGAACGTAAGGTTCTAGATAATTTAAGTAAAACCAAAAGATAATTAAAATAAATTAGTTTGCTTATAAGGCAATTCAAATTAAACTGATTAATTAGAATGATATCATTATTATAAAATTAAAAACAACAATAGCCAAATATTCGATTCGAATGTTTCGAAAATTTCTATATGAAAATCAATTAATCTAACATCAAAACGATTTCCAAGGGCTTATCATTTATACCTCCAAAACAAAGAGAAGTTGGTTGAAAAATGATCATGAGGATTAAATTTTATTTTTAATTTTGAAACAATGCTAATACTATATTAAAATTAATAAAAATTGAAAAACAGTTAACAGTGACGGAAGACCAGTTCCTGATAAACGTTTTGAACGTTCTAAAATACGATGCATATCACAATCTCCAAAAACTTCGACAGCCTGTTAACAAAGACAAATGGTCGACTGAACCTGCTGTTGTTAATGCATTCTATAATCCCAATAAAAATGACATAGGTAACAAAAATGTGATTATGGCATTGATTTTATTGCTGGATGGAATGATTTCCAATAAAAACTTTTTTTCGTTATTACATTACAGTTTTCCCAGCGGGGATTCTTCAACCACTTTTTTACAGTCAGCATTTCCCAAAATCCCTCAACTACGGGGGAATCGGCGTTGTGATTGGACACGAGATAACACATGGCTTTGATGACAAAGGTAAATTTTCCATTTTAAGCTTTTAAGCCAATAAAAATTGGAGTGGTATAACATAAATCACAATCTTTAAATAGGACGACAGTTCGACAAGGATGGAAACATGATGCAATGGTGGAACAATGCAACTATTAAGGCTTTTAGGGAAAGAACACAATGTATTATTGACCAATATTCCCGGTACAAATTGGATCAAATCGACCTGTTTGTTAATGGCAGAATGACACAAGGTGAAAACATAGCGGACAACGGTGGTTTGAAACAAAGTTTTAGGGTGAGTCATTAAACAAACCTAAGGGCTACCTTACACCTAAAAATGACACCATTAATGGTGAATTTAATTACAGGCCTATAAAAAATGGGTTGCAAAATATGGAGAAGAACCCCTTTTGCCTGGTATAAACCTAACTCATGATCAACTATTCTTCTTGAACTATGCACAGGTAAGTTTAACAGCCTCTGGCACTAATTTTTATCAGCTACTCCTTTAAGCATTACTTATCAAACTAAATATTTCAGATCTGGTGTGGTTCAATGAGACCTGAAGATGCTTTGACCAAAATTCGCTCTTCTGTACACTCTCCTGGACCAGTCAGAGTTCTTGGGCCTTTATCAAATTCCAAAGACTTTGCCGAAGCATATAAATGTCCACCTAAAAGTCCAATGAATCCTACAAGCAAATGTTCAGTGTGGTAAAAATAAAAACACTGCATACACAGCTACAAGTGACCCTTTGCTTGAAATCCAATGTAATAAAATACAATTAAACTTTTTTTATCTTTAAAATCAAGAAGCAAACTGATTTGCTTTTTGAAAAAAATATTTATAGAATCACTACCCAAATACTTTACAGTTCAAATATCCAATTTTTAAATGAAAATAAAAAAGATTATAAAAGGTTTTTTTATTTACAGACGAAAATTATTTTTAAAGATTTTGGCAACAATTTATATAAAATATAAGATGTCTTTTAATTGATCAAGCCTACTGTTCTCAATTTTCTTATCAATACCATCATCAAAACCATACAGCCAATTTTTAATACACCAAAATCTGCATTTCAAATTTTGCCAAAAGAATTTAAATTAAAAATAACTCGTAAAGCCTCATTCTACTAAAACCATCAACAATTCATTGTGTTACATTATTATGAAATCTGAACAAAACAATTCACTTGAATTTAAAATTTAATGATTGAGGCAGTCCACATTAAAATTTGATTATGAACTTATTACCTCGAAATTTGTCCAGGAGACACAGTTTCAAAATCCACTTGTGGAATCACATACTAATAACTACTTTTACATTCTAAAAGTATCTCAGCCAATTTTTGCATTGGGTAAAAAAAATTATAAGGCTAAAAGGTTACAGAGACCAAATTATGAGTTGGTAATTTATACTACCTGAAATGCACTTTTGAAAATGGTACTAAATTCCTCCACCCCCCTATTTGCAAATTAAGCAGTTACTCAAAATTAGCTTTAACCCAACCAATCCTTTAGCCTTACAATCATAAAATTTACAAAAAAGCTCTCATTACTGAAGCTGAAAAAAAAGCGCGCCAAAACTTGGTTGGCATCATCCAATATTTACGTGATGTATCACCTTTAAATGAAGTAGCAAACCTTAACTATAAGTGTAAAATAAAATTATAAACTCCATACCAATATTTCAATTAGACGACTCAACCAGAAAATATATATTTGATAATTTTTTGTAACTCAAAGAAATTTATAGAAAAAACACATGCGTAAACCAGGAGGTGAGTGTACTTGCAGGTTGGCCAACAGAACATTAATTTTCATCCTACAAAATTTCATTTCCGGTTTTAAAGTCAATTTTGGCGCAATGATATTTTTACTACAACATTTATTTAAGCAAATATATACACAAAAAGAGAGAGAGTAGTAAGTATAAAGAAAAAATATAAAGAAAGAATGTAAATTAGCTATAAATATGATAAAGTTCATCCTTTTGTTACGGTTGGGTTGATTATTCAAAAATATACAGTAATTTGACGTTCTATTTATTATTAAAAAAATGGTCTGAAAAAAGGAAAGGAAATCCCTTTTCTATATGGATTTATAATGTTGTCTTTACAATGAACAAAACTCAAAGACAGATTTATCTCTGATAATGATCATTCTCTACAGGTTTTCATTTTTTTTTCTAGCCCATTAGAAATCGTAAAAAATCAAATTAAAAGTCATTAGTACCGCATGAAGATCGTTCACTGTATGAGTTATTCTTCTGAGTAATTGCACGGTTACCTTCACTTTAATAATCCTGTTTATTCTTTATTCTCTTCACTCCATAGATTACACTACCCTTTTGAAACCTATGCATTAATCCAAGAACTAAAATAGTATTTGAGTGGTATTCGTTTCTTTTATTACATTTATTTTTTAAAGTACGAGTTATTTTATACAGCGTGTGATTAGAGTTTCAAAATTGTGAAATTTTCTGTGTAAAAACCGTAATAACCATGAATTTTTATGATAAAGAACGTAATTCAGACTTAAAAGTTTTTGGATAAAATTTTGATTTAGTCAGATGTTTGGTAAGGAGTCGTGTTAATCGAGTCAAGAGCAAAGTTTGTTGAATTTAATTGAAAAGTTGAACAACGACTTTTTATTCGAAAAAAAAATGTTCGGAATACCATCAAATAAGTAAATTTACAGTTTAATTTTAAAGAGTAAACCACCATGACGAAATAGCATTCATTCATTTAATCTCTCAAAGTTTTAATTAGAAGTTGCACGAGTTTGAACCGAATAATAAAACCGTAGAATTTAGTCTATGTAATGACATATGTTGGGATTTAGGCTTTCTTGTTTTCATTTAAGAATTATCCAGTCTCATTTTCTGTAGTTCAATCATTCTGTGACAGAGATTTCTAATTACAAACACGTCTAGTCGGAATTCATATTTTTCTCCAGCGCTTCGCAAACTTGATATGTCGGCGTCTGAGGTGCCTGAATCAGAAGTGAAGGTAGAAGAATTCTTGAGGTCGCAAAATGGAACAATAGGGTTCAATGAACAACTTCAATGAATCTTTAACGCGGCGTAATAATCTAGAAATTAGGACTCTTAACAACAAATCTGACTTTCTTTTGTCTAAAAATTATATTTTATTCCTCCTTTTAAGTTTTTGGTTGAAATGAAAGTTACCCGTGGAAAAACGCAGTTTTGCTCTTCTTTATTTTTATTTTTTTGGGGGATGAAGAGATCAAATCAGAAATTTGATTTATTGATATAATTTGCTATTGTTCGTGGAATAAGCTGAGCGAATGTTGATAGAAAGCAATAAAAAAAGAAAATAAAATAGACCTACATAAAATGAAAACAGACTGGCGACAGAGGGATGAAAGGAGACGATGACACAAGGCGGTGAAAGGGGTGGGGGCGGATCGTTGTGACTCCGTTCTACTTACTATAATACTATCAACTTTCAAGGCCTTAAGAGTCAAGGAATCGAGTATTTTAAATTGCTTTTAATATGCCGTAAATTCGATAATATCTCTTTAATTTATTTTTTAATTTACTCTCAAGCATTATATATGGTAAAGAATTTTTTTAATTATTTATTTTTAAACAACAGTTCCCCAAACTGTCATTAATGGAAAATAAGTTGGAGCTTTAAAAAAAATTATTCGCGGATTTAGAACGAAATAACTGTCTCAGTAAATTTTGTATATTCAGAGCAAATAAAAATCTTTCTTTAGAGTAAGAGTTGAGGTTCTCTTTATAACACACAGATGCAGCGAACCTTGAATGAAGGTTTTTTTATGGCCATGACCGAGACAATTTTTGTTAAACGAATCATGAAGTGAAATAAAAATCACGAGAGACTACTTTATAATTGGTTTTTGGTGCTTTCTTTTCTGACATATTTTGTTTAGAAGATATCTAAAGCCAACAAAATCAATATAAAGTCGAGATATTTCTTCAATTCACATTACTCCTTTCTGCATCTTTGATGGAAGGGGGACGTAAGTTATCTTGAAGCCTCCCAAAAGACCTCTTGGTTGAGTTCTGAAATTTTCATAGTGAACGGAATTTCAAACAAATTGTCCACGATTCCGGAAGATTTCAGAAATGTATTTAAACTTAAATATGTAATGAGTAATTTTCAGTAAGTTCTGGTATAGAAGAAAAGTCCCGTAGAATTTTCATTAAGATCCAAATCGATAGGATAATCTTTTCCTGCGCAATTGTGATTCAGTTCGCGCAGGCGCAGACGAAAATAATGACGTAATTTTACCCAGAAGTCAGATCGGGTTGCGGTATAATGTGGTTGGTGAATAAGAGAAATTGCAATTTCTTTTTGTTGAAAATAAATTTTAGAGTTCTTTTGTAGATTTTGAAAGTCTGCTCTATTACTCCTTTTCATAGAATGGACTGTTTTGAACTGTAATTAAATATATTAAAATTATTTATGTTGCTCAACCAACCACGAGCAACTTAAAAGGTGGAAAAGAAGTAAAATGGCAGTCGTGCTCTTATAATTTTTAAACAAAAATCATTGTTGTTCGATACTTTTATTTGGCATCATTTTAGCATTCTGTATGCACGGTTATAGGTTCCAAATAATTAGACTTTTCAATAATTAGTGAAGTAATCATGAATCAATCAGTGATAGGAGAAAGAGAAATAGCCGCCGAAGACAGTATCAAAGTAGTCTGTCGGTTTCGGCCCTTAAATGACTCAGAAGAAAAAGCTGGGTCGAAATTTATTGTGAAGTTTCCTTCTGGAAATGACGAAAACTGCATTTCTATTGGGGTAAGTGAAATAAAACTCTTTTATGTTGTATTAGAGTAAATTAGTCAAACTTACTACAGCACGTCAACGGCAGTTTAAATTGTATTATGTTGTCGTAGGTAATCATGTCATTTGGTGTGTCCACATTTGTTAATTAAATAACGAATTATAAAATAATCAAGGGCCTGATATATCACCGCCTAATTTTTATTATGAATTAAGTTTTGTTTTTGACCCAATTATTAATTATGAAATTTTCAACAGTATTTCCCAAAGGAATTGAACAAAATTAACCCATTTTAAAAAGTTAATTTTACATTCACCTAAATTTAATGTGCCCAAAAAATTTGAAAATTGCCCCACTTCCTTTGATTTTAATGTGGGTCATGCTTACATATTACCTTTGAGAATCATTGTTGTTAAGGTTTGCTTTTAAAACAGCAAAAAACATCTTGAATAAAATTACCTGTGACAAAAATGTAAATCTTTAATTTAATGGAACTGTATAGAGTATAATTATAATTTAAGTTAATTTATTTTCATATTTTGTTTCAGGGGAAAGTTTACTTGTTTGACAAGGTCTTTAAGCCAAATGCCACTCAAGACAAAGTTTATGGTGATGCTGCCAAATCAATTGTTACAGATGTTTTGGCAGGCTATAATGGAACGATTTTTGCATATGGACAAACTTCCAGTGGTAAAACACATACCATGGAAGGAGTCTTGGGGGATACTACAAAACAAGGCATTATACCTAGAATAGTAAATGATATATTTAATCATATATATGCAATGGAGGAGAACCTGGAATTTCACATCAAGGTCTCCTATTTCGAAATTTATATGGATAAAATTAGGGATTTGCTAGATGGTAAGTCATATAAAACAAAGCAAAACTTTAATTGAAGTAGATTTAAATTTATAAATTTATAATCTACAAACAGTTAAGTTATAACTTATATGTGTTAATAGGCTGCAACTGATAACCTGATTATTTTGTTTGCATTATAAACAAAAAGCCATGACATTGAAGTGCTTTCTTTTTCCAAATGGCAATTGGTTATGTCAATACTTCTATCATAAAATATTATTTATTTACTTTTCAGTTTCTAAAGTGAATCTTAGTGTTCATGAAGATAAAAATAGAGTTCCTTTTGTAAAGGGTGCAACAGAAAGATTTGTTTCTAGCCCTGAAGAAGTTTTCGAAGTCATTGAAGAGGGGAAAGCAAATCGACATGTTGCAGTTACCAGTAAGTAGTTTTCTTTTTTCAAGAGAGTTTTTGTTTATAGAAAGTAAAGTCTGATTTTTAATGTTGGTTTTAATTGGTTTTGGGTCATCTTTCAAATTTAGAAATGACTGTCATGCTTTTGATGCACTAGTATTTATTTTAAGTTTTGTGATTCACCTAAAAAAATGTCACCAAGTTTTTGGAGTTAGACAGCCAAATTTTATACAGAATTAAATTTTCTCAATTTCTAGCAGATGGTTTTTTTATCATAAGTTTATGAGCATCTTCTGAGTCTTGTTAATTAGTTAAATTTGGTTTTTGAATGATGTCTTTGTTCACCTTGTAAGGCAAAGTCTGGCAAAGTTTTTGTTTGTAAAATTTCAACTTTTTTCAGTATTGAAGCTTAAATAAAACTGTTGTCAGGACAAGAACTTAAAGCAATTTTATCAGTTTCTACCATGTTATTAAGTATCGTTCAGTTCCACATGCCTTTGTAACATTTGTCATATTTCGTTTAAAAAAATTAGTTTTCCCCAAGTTTTAATTAAACAAGCGTCCGAATTTAGATTGGTGAATTAATTAACTTTTCTTAATTTCAGATATGAACGAACACAGTTCAAGATCTCACAGTGTTTTTCTAATTAATGTTAAGCAGGAAAATTTGGAGAATGAAAAAAAATTATCTGGCAAATTGTATCTTGTTGATTTAGCAGGAAGTGAAAAGGTACATTAAGCCAAATGGTCAGAATGTAGTTAACAAATATTCAAACAAACAGAACATGCATTTGTCAAATATGAACTTCTTTTTATTATAAACTTTATACAATTTGTAGGTGAGCAAGACAGGAGCAGAGGGAGCCGTCTTGGATGAAGCTAAGAATATTAATAAATCATTGTCAGCACTAGGAAATGTGATATCAGCATTAGCTGACGGAAATAAAACTCACATTCCATACCGAGATTCGAAATTGACTAGGATTCTTCAAGAATCTCTCGGTGGAAACGCTAGAACTACAATCATTATTTGTTGTTCTCCAGCTAGCTTTAATGAAGCTGAAACTAAATCGACTTTGGAATTTGGGAAACGGTAAAACCGCAGAAATTGGTTTATTTATTAATATATTTGAATGTTTTTTTGTTCCTCTTTTAATAATATATATTCATTTTTCAGTGCAAAAACAATTAAGAATGTGGTTTGTGTGAATGAGGAATTGACTGCAGAAGAGTGGAAAAGACGGTATGAAAGAGAAAAAGAAAAGGCAGCAAAATGGCGAGCAAAATGCGAGAAGTTGGAATTGGAATTATCCAGATGGCGAGCTGGGGAAACAGTCAAGCCAGAGGAACAGGTCAATTTGCAAGAACCATTTGATTCAACTACCCCTGTTACGGCTTTACCAGATGGAAAGAAAGGTATTCATCCAACATTAGGATTACTAGATATAAACTCGTGACATATTTTTACTTTAAAAGTATCCTTGTAATGCAACGACTTATGTGTTATGTTATTTTGAAATTTTTAGGAGATGTGGTTTTGGGACCAATGCCAGCCACTCCTGGTGGATTAATGGTAGGATCACTTTCAAACGAAGAAAGACAGAAGTTGGAAGAAGAACGAGAACGCTTGTATCAGCAGCTGGATGAAAAGGACGAAGAAATCAACCAAACTTCACAATACGTTGAAAAGTTGAAAGAGCAAATGCTAGAACAAGAAGAAGTTAGTTATCGAGATGAAAAAATATTATGTTTATATTGTTAAACGGTGATTTAATTTATTACACTGTACTAACATTTAATTTTATTGTTGTTTAGTTGATAGCTTCAACTCGACGTGACTACGAGTTGTTACAACAGGAAATGAACCGCATACAACAAGAAAACGAATCTGCTAAGGAAGAAGTTAAAGAAGTGTTACAGGCATTAGAAGAATTAGCAGTGAATTATGATCAGAAATCACAAGAAGTGGAAACTAAAAATAAGGAATATGAAACAATTAACGAAGAGCTAACCCAGAAGCAGGTGAAGTGAAGCTTCCCAAATAAGTTGTGATTTGGAAATTTTATTTGAAAAATTTGTGAAAATTAATGTAAAATTTACTTTCTTTTAGACACTGCTTAATAATACTTCGTCTGAGTTACAACAAATGAAAGACATGTGGACACACCAGAGACGTAGAATTACTGAAATGTTAACTAATTTATTAAAGGATTTGGGAGAAATAGGTGTGGCGATAGGTAAGGTTTTATCTATTTAGTGCTTGTTATATAACAGTGAAAAAATACTTAGCAGTTAATTTTTGGCTTTTAGGAGGAGATGGTGATATGAAATTAAATCCAGACACTGTAGGGAAAATCGAAGAAGAATTTACTGTTGCTAGGTTGTATATCTCAAAGATGAAAAGTGAGGTGAAGAACTTAGTTCAAAGGTGTCAGGGCTTAGAAGCATCTCAAATCGACTCTAATAAAAAGGTAATCTTAGATTTGCAGTTTAAGGGAATGTAAAAATGTTAAATCCCAATATTTATTAATGGACGAATTTACTGCAACGGTGGAATCTCTATCACGTTTTGTTTATAGGTGGCGGAGTTCGAAAAAGACTTGGGAGAATGTAGGCTGTTAATTTCGCAACACGAAGCTCGCATGAAATCTTTGCAAGAATCTATGAGGGAAGCAGAAAACAAAAAGCGGACTTTAGAAGAAGAAGTTGATGCTTTACGTGAGGAATGCGCCAAAATGAAAGCTGCTGAAAAAGTGCAGACTTTAAGCTCCAAAGAAAAAGCCGAGGAGAAAGCAGAGGCGACAAAAATGAGGGAAGCTTTAGAAGTTCAAATGGATCAGCTGCGGGATGCCCATCAAAAACAAGGTCCGTACATATACTTTTTCACATTTAAGCATAAATAAACGAATTGTTAGGTAATAATCATTACAAATTGAATTACAGTTGCTGCTTTAAGAGACGAAATAGCTGAAAAGCAATCCTTAATTAATGAAGTTAAAGATCAGAATCAGAAATACACTCTAGCCCATCAACAACTTCAGCAGGACTACGAAAAGTTGAAGCAAGAAGAACAAGATAAGAGCCAAAAATTGCAAGAATTAATGTAAGTAATTCAGTTTTTATTCCATATTATGCAGCATACTTAGTCGATTATTTAGTTTCTTTGACTGATAAGCCTGTGAATTTCTTTATTCAAATTTCAGTTTAACAAATGAAAGAAGAGAGCAAGCTAGGAAAGATTTGAAAGGGTTGGAAGACACTGTTGCTAAAGAATTACAGACTTTACATAATTTAAGAAAATTGTTTGTTCAGGATCTTCAAGCCAGAATTAAGAAGGTGAATTTCTATTTTACATAGGGGAAGGTAGTGTGATTGGTTAAGTCTTACTCATTCAAACATTCTCTTTTAGTCGGCGAATGCTGAGGATGATGAAGATGATGGAGGATCCTTGGCCCAGAAACAGAAGATTAGTTTCCTCGAAAACAATTTAGATCAGTTGACTAGAGTCCATAAGCAGCTGGTGCGAGACAATGCCGAATTAAGGTGCGAACTTCCCAAGTTGGATAAGCGATTAAAAGCTACATTGGAACGTGTTAAAGTAAGCTATTTTAAGAATTTCATTGAGCTCAATTAGCGTTTGAATTCAGTAAATTACAAAAATGTTTACAATTGTCATGATATCATTATTGTGTTTATAGGCTTTGGAAACTGCATTAAGAGAAGCTAAGGAAGGTGCAATGAGAGACCGCAAGAGGTATCAATTCGAGGTTGATAAAATCAAAGAAGCCGTACGACAAAAGAATTTGGCAAGACGTGGTCCTAGTGCCCAGATAGGTAAGTGCTTTTGTAATTTTCCATTGTTTACTAAATTTCGAATGCTTATTTGTATATATTAATCTGAACCTTCTAAACAATAAATTTTTTTCTGCTTCAGCCAAACCAATTCGTGCCGGTCAGCATCATCCGAGCCACATAAGTCCTGCGATTCGAGGCGGTCAAACTATAAATAGGATCATAACTGATGAGGATGCTCGAAGCAGAAAGACCGTCGAAAGTTGAATATTTTAAAGAAATCTTATAAAAGACAAAAATGAAACACCGCTTTCAGCCAAAGCTTTTTTAATGCTGAGTACGATCGAAGTTGTCGTTTGAAGTGGGTTGCAAAAGTCGATTGTGGTTTTTCTTAGCAATTTCTTCAGTTGTGATTTGTCAAATGGGCGAGGCAATTTTTGTAAGCTAATTACCACCAAATGTTTGGGGGAGGGCTTTAATTATTGGGGATTTTCTGGCGCAAAATTTTCATTGCATAAAGATTTTACATCACATGCTAATATTTTGTGGATATTACATAAAGTAAATTTCGTTTGAATAATAGCAATATGAGGAAATCTTGAGTTGGAAAAATGTTTGCTTTTGTTTTCATAAATATTGACAATTTAATTTCCATTATAGAATCTCTTAAGTTTGGAAGCATTGTTTTGAAACGATGGGGTTGTTTCAATATAATTTACGAAATCTTTTTTGGAAAATGATAAAGAGTGCCTGTAGATATAAATGGAAATGACAAGAACAAATAAATTTAATAAAAAAAAGTTGAGAAAAAGAATTTTATAAAATTGTCGTCGCATTCTCTCGTTTAAATATTTGGATTCAAATTTTAAATTTATCCAAACACGACTTCTAACGAGATGTCTGAAAAATGTCAATCTGACAATACTTTTCAAAGACGTCTTGACCGTTATAATTATTTAAATTTATTATACAATCAATTCAAATGTGTCTCATATTATGTTTACTTAAAAATGATTTTACATCTTCGGCGAGGAGAACATAAGCGTATTGACCGAGCATTGTCAAGTTCCAATATAAGTTTATTCACGTAACTAGTAGTAATGAAATTCGATTTACCAACTTTTTATTAATTAAAAGAATGTCAAAGAAGTTTGAAGCTTGGTTTTATTTTTTATTTTGTTAAAATTGCTTATTTAGGTTTTGCGATGTTCAGAAACTGTCATAACTCTAAAATTTGTTACACAATAATCATAGTTGATAACTATTTTTTGGAAAGGCTTTTGGTAGTTATTTTTGTAAAAACTTTCTTAAAGAATGAAGAGAATACTTAGAGAAATCTGAACAGTGAAAATGGGAAATATATTTTGAATGCTTTCATGTTATAATCAAACTAAAATGAACTTAAGTAAAGGTTTCTTAAATTATTTTGAATAATAACCAAGCATTAGTTAAGAAGTTTCACGAGCTTCGAATTGATCATGCTCCTTTTGCACAAATGTGTTTTAATTATAAAAATTGTCAATGTGATTTCACGCCTAAAGCATATGAAAGATATATTATATTAGCTTGTACAAATCATTGATTGGCGATAAGGATAATCTTTTTCCAGCTAGATTTAAAGACAAATTAATTTTTTATTTCATATGGGAGATGAAGTTTAATGAAATAAAACGAAGTGAAAATAAATCTTTGTGTAAGCTTAACGATTTTGCCCTCAGCTTTGCTTTGTTAGGTTATTGTGATTCGTTTCTAATTATTTGAACAATATCAGTTTGATTATTATCGGGTTATGGAAGAGATTTAAATTTTGCAACTTTTCTATTCACTCTCAGACAGTATGAAACTGGATCTGTAATTCAGAAATTGGAATTGTTTTCTTACATTTTTTGGTGAGGTGTTTCTCATAAACGATTTTGTGATGATTGGGTTTTCCGTATGATTAAATCTTCTGAATCTTACTGTGATTACTTAGATTAATCTGTTTTGGTTTTTGTCTACGTGTCCAAGATTCACTGGATTTGATGTAGACGATATTAAAACCAAAACATGTGACATTTTCAAAAATTTTAGTAATGAAAAATAGCAAACAATTTTTTGTTTCAGCCACGCTCTATATGAAAGTAATTTTTGATGGAGAGATAGTAGAAACAACTTTTTCACCCTTTTTTTTGTTTGTTGGGACGATTGTCATCGGACGATCATGAAATGTTAAATTTGAATTGATCTTGGATATAGTTTTGTGACAAAATCAAGAACCCACTCTTAAGAAAATAAATTTTTGTTTTAGTATTTGCAATGAAGTACAGAACGAAGGCTGCTGAAATTGTAATAAATGATTTTATTACACGATGTTTTATCGAATCAATTGTTTTGTCTTCAATTGTTTAATTTAATACCGCTATTAATAATTTTTTTGTATTTAATTTTTTTTAGTAACAGTTACAATTTTGCTTCAGGGTAAAGTGATTGAACCGCTCCAACTTAATCGAAATTTAACAATTAACTGTAAACAAACTGCTTTCTTAAAAAAAGGGAAAAATATGCAATTTATGAAGTAGGTAAAAAGCGGTGATGAAAACGGGGCGCAGTTTTTTTTTGTTTTGTAATAGGAATTAAAATATTTATTTATTTATTATTTTTTAAACTAATTTACTGCGTTTTATAAAACAGATTAAACCATTTTTGCACTTAATAGATTATGTTAACCTTTAATAGGTTTTCGAATTTCTTTCGATTTAATTGAAATAATTTTTGCACATAAAATGGAATCAAAGAAAAAAATATTTAAATTATTTTAAGAATTGAAATGAATTGGTTTTTAATGTATTATGTAATGTTATGAGTAAAATCATGCTTTAACAATATATTTTTTTCTTTTTTTCTTAGGCTTGGGTTGTATATTTATTTTTGCGTTGAATATATTCTTTTTAATATTTCATTATTTATCCAAATTCAGTTGTGATCCCCCTTAATAGGGTTAAACTGTTTTAGGTGTTGTACTTGGATCTGCTTGAGAAAGAAAGATGAGAGATGAAAGGATCTCAAGAAAAGAGATTTCACTAGTTCCTATAAGTTAATTTACAGACTACTCTCTGTTTCTTTGTTGTTTTGGAAGATATCTTTTAGTGTGGTATAGAATTCAAATTTAAAGCAATCAGTTTGCACAGTAGTGTTTCTTTAACCCATATTCTAGCCCTACTTGATGCTAAAAGTTTTTTTTTGTTAACCTCCCCTTGCTAACTACCACCTGTCTCCAAGCATGAGACACTGAAGTTGTTCGGACTAGACTTGAGGGGTTATGTCTGGGGAGCAGACCAGCGTCTTACCCCAGGAATGGTTTGAAGGAAGCCAAAGGAGGGCTGGAGTTATCTGAGAAGAGGTAGGAAAAAGAAAAGAAAGGAATGCTAAAAATAGCCTTTGCTTTTGGGTTCTTGTCGAAATGGAATCAACACTGTATATGCATATGACAATTTTTAACATTAAATAAATTGGCGAAATATCTATCACAATCGATACAATCGTTTGAAATCTTCAAAACGTGCTAAAAACCTCACTTTTTCAGAATGGTTAGAACGGTTAAATCATAGGCTTTCTTTTAGTCATTAGTTACATCAGAAGTGCGATTTCCGGTTGTGTGAATTAGGAGAGGCAATGACCCTGAACGAAGCAGATGGAGAACAATGAAAATTAGTGACAAAATTTTTAAATTAACCGTTTTGAAAACAGTCGTTTAAATTATAGACTCGATTTTTAATTGCTGTAAAATTATGTTTTTAACGGTTACGTTAAATTTAAAAGTGAACCGCCAAAATTCAAGCGTAGCGGTTTCCGCTTTTTTTCATATGTTGAACTTTTTCAGTTGGTAATAATGTTATCTTCGAAAACGCTCTTTAGAGAAGGCCATCACGTTTTAATGTTGTTTGCCTAGTAAGGTAGTGTTGGAAGTGGTAGTGTGTGAGATTTTTAAGTTTTTGGCAAAGTTGGAAAAGGGTGCCTCATGAAAATTCGTTAACGGATTATTTTTCCACTTAAGTTGTAAGTGTTAACTGTTTAATCCGCATTTGTTGGGAGTATCTTTAAAAATTTTATTATTTAAAAAAATGTGGTCGAGGGCGGTTCTGAAGCTTGTTTTAAGTTAGTCATAAATATACGATAGGAATAAAGACACCATGGTTTCCTCAATTTTGAAGAAAAAAAATCATCATTATTAAAAACATTTGATTTTTATAAACGTTTCCAAACTGATTACCTTTTGGAACCATTTTTCGGGTATTATTTTTAAAAAATGTACTAAAATCTCATTCACAATCGTACATTCGGTGATGTCTCCAAAATTTTATTGTTTTAAATATATTACAATGAACGTTTTTTGGTTACCCAACAGTTGTAAAAAGGATTTTTACTTGACGCATTCTAAGAAAATCCGCGTTTTGAATGTAAAGTACCATTGAATGAAAGTAAACCAATAAGTAGAAGGGAGAATAATCTTTGTTAACCAATTAAGTAAGGATTGTTTACTTAATGAATGTTTGGATTGAATACCAATATGATAGATAATATTTAAGAAGACTTTTTTGTTTAAAGCTCTGATGGCATTCCTTTCTGCGCATAGATTTATCATTAAACCATTTTGTCACAACTTATTTTGAAATATTATTTTTTTAAAATTGTCAACTAAATATTAATTTGTATATCTTAGAAATATTAAGTTTGGTGGTGATGAATAGTAATGACTGGAGAGAAGTGTTCAATAGTATTGCATTGTTTCTCTTAATAAAATAAAATGCTGTAACTGTAAAACTGTTATTTTAATTATTTTTTTGTTGTATCAAAGTAGTACAGAAGAAAATATATGTGTGTATAAAATTAATTTGTTATACTTTCATATAAAATTCATTTTTTGAGAATGTAATCATATTTGAAAGTGTTTGTTTCTAAAAATATCAAGCTTTTAAAAGTAGGTCATCATTGATCCTTTTACTGGGGAAGAAAATTCCAAATTTGTTTGAATGACAAATAAGATTCAACTTCTCACCTTGATATGGAGGACAATTCAAGATGATTTTATGTAAATTAGTTACAGCTTTTCATTTTAATTTATTTTCCATAATTAATGGCTTACTAACAATGTTAATTTTTTTTGCTGTTAGTATGATCAATTTTGAAATGATGTGTTTTGTATTTCAAGATATTTAAGACTTAAATAAATGTCAGGAAAATGATTTATTAAGAAATACTTGACCAGGCTCATTTTCATAATTTCGAGTACATATAAGGTAATCATTTTAAGGGGTGACATCTTGTCAGCTGTTCGACAAACACAGTTTGTTTTTTCTGCCTTATTTGATATTGTTTGGTTGAATGAATGAATGAAAGAGTGGTTGCATTGTAGGCTTACTCTATGTGTGTGGGTAAACAAGTTGAGCAGGGTACAATCGAAACTCGCGACTTGGTTTAAATCGGAAGTAATCGTATTCTCTACGTGGGAGTGTTTGAGAAGAGGCGGTTCACACTTAGGCATGAAGATATTTTTCAATTTTTAAATGTCCTTTTATTTTATTTCTCATATTTGATAATTTCATTCCCTTTAAAAAGAATAATGGGTTTACACAATTTGAAACTTGGGCTGAATCATTTTTACTACAGTTGTAAATAATTTTTCAGAATGTTTTCTGCTTCAGTGCAATGATTATAGGTTATCATAATTCTTATAGTGAAGCTTGATAACCGTTCATTGTTTCATTCGAATTTTCGGTTTGAATAACTACCGTTGATTGTTATTGTTCAAATATTTTTTATATCACCCACAAATTTGAATAGAATAGTTACAAAACTGCTGAAAATGATATCAAAAGGAAGTTTCTTAAAAACTACTCAAAAGTCACTATCGTAGGATGCAGATTCCTCAGGTTATGTTGACACCAATAAAAAATGTTATTCTTTAAACATTTCACTGAATATCTTCAATTTTTTGTGTTGAAAAAAGCTAAAACTGCGTATTAGTCTTGAAGGCATATAATTCGATGCTTGATGGCGGTTACATGATATATGCAAGCTAATGGCGATTATGGTGTTTAATTTAAGTAAAAGAATAATAATAAAGTCATAATTTCCATCACTTTAGCATCAAACACAAACCTTTACCGGATTGTTGAGGATTTAAAAAAAAAATTTGTTTGCTTAGTTGTGCCCTTATCAATTAATAAATTCTAATATTTCATCTTAAACGTAAGTTTTTTTTTGTGGTGGTTTTTATTATCTTGTTTACTTTCAAATATTCTCCGAGAAATGCTCTCAAACAGGACCGGCCTAAGACCCCCTTGGAGACGTTTTTTTTCTCTACCTCACATTTTGATTTTTTAGTTTACTTAAAGTGTTAATGAAGAGTGATTCTCTTCGTCTCTTTGAAGTTGTGGTTTTAGTGAGACCCCCGGTGGTTTTAGTAGTGCAATTTATTTTTGGAATTCCATGAGAGGAAAACGAGTTTGCTCCTGTAAATAAAAGCCGTTGGGTTGAGATTAATAAAATTTAAACGACTCAGAATCGTGTGGAATTTCATATAAAAAGAATTTTGTTTATTGGAAAAGGAAAAAGGTTTATGTAAAGTACAGCAATAAAGGTTCTTTGAAACTGTACAAAGATTTTATGTTCACACATTTGGTTTAAAATATATTCTGTGGCTCCTCAAGTTTCCAAATATGGATTTTTTTTATATATAGTTTGCCTCATTAATTTTATTTAGAAATTTATCTCTTAGAAAGATTATGTTAAGAGTGGTTTTAGAATGTGTCCCTGTATTCCGCAGTTCGAAAAGGTAATGAAATCTTTTCGCTTGAACCGCCCCTCTCTTTAGACCTTTGTTTGCTTTTGTCGTTTTATGACAGGATCCTCTTTGGTGTAGGAAAAAAAGTTTCAAATAATTTCACAGCCGCACCGTATTAGTCAGTGGCATTGGTCATATTTTTTATCTAAAAAAAAAATTCTATGGAACTTAGCCAAACACATCATGATTATTTCCAACCGAAACATTTCTTTTTTCAATAGTTATCTCTAAAAGTTATATAATATCGATGAGTTTTGAAAAAAGTTTGAAGGAAAAGCCGAACCTGAGCCATTGGGTAGGGTCTCATAGTCATGCAAGCGCCATTTATGCCTGATAAAAGTAGTCTTTGGTTGCATTTTGCAGAGGTGGCTCGTGAAGCCAAAGCGAACTTGAAGTTACTGAATTGAAATGAGGTCATCAAGATGATGTCATGTGTTGATGCCGTTTCTCTGTAATAAGGCGCGGTTTTTTTAAAAAATCTCTTTCATTTCTCACTAATTTGCAAAAATTTAAATCTTACTTTTTGGTTGTTGGAATCAAGTGAAGAATCTTTGGAGCTAATCTAATTTCTAAGGAGATCTCAGAATTTTATCGTGTTTATTAATACTGATTTAATTTATCGCATGCTAATTAAATAAAAAGTTAATTTTAACAAGCTCGTTATTCTATTGTAACGAACTCCGATACGATTCTTAAGAAATAGAATTTAGTCATTTGAATGATCCAACAAGAATTGCGAAATTCAGTCCGAATATTCCCGTTTTTAATAAAGCTTGATAATAACTAATTACGGCGGTAGTTAAATAATTGTTATCGCTTCATTTTCTACTGTACTGTCTCAAAATTATTCGACTCGAGCCAAAATGATAACACCGTGTTCTTATCCAGTTAAGGAAATAGTTTATTTGCTGATGGATCTTCCAAGTTATCAAGTCCAACATGGTGTGCCGTTTAAGAATGTTTTTCTTTTAAATTCTTTATTTTCTCTTTCGTAATAAGTATAAAATTGACTCTGATTAATCACTCTGTGACGGATTACAAATTCAATTTGTTAAAATAAAATCCTTATTCAAAGCCATATGAGGTTACATATTTTGAATTTTGCTGGGAGCTTGTTTTTGATTACATTTATATCTGTTCTGGGAGTGTGTATTCCTGTTTTTTCTATTTTCTGCTAGAAATCTAGTGTTTCTATTAGTGGATGTAATTGAGAGATGGAAACAGAGTTCCCTTCCCTGCGGGTGAGTTGATAAAAACTTTTGAAATGGATTTTACATTTGTAAAGAATTAAACACCCATCTGAACTGGTTTCCAAAATAAAATAAACAGACATTTATATCTTGTGATGAACCATTTTGGATGAACGTGTGGAGCTCATAGAACTATCCCAAAATGTGATTTCATTTTTGTTTGAAAGGATTAGACATTGTTGCACATGTTTTTGAAATCCAAAATTTTAGTGGGCTTTGGTTAATTACAAAATAATTTGCTGGTACCCTTTAGTAGGCGGTTTGGGTTTTCTTTTGTCTGTAGTATCTTTCAGTTTCCAGCTGTTTAGAAAGAAATAAAAATTGTGGACAAAAAATAACTGAAATGTAAGAAACTCTGGAAGTGGAGGTTGAATTCATAGTCCTTGGATGATATGTCACATTTATTGTATCACAAGTAGACGTTTCGCCAACTTTTTGAGCTGCTGACATGTTTATTGGCTCACAAAAATCGTACAAGTCCAGGGACTAGGAATAAGATTCTCACTCTGATGGGTAGCCGACATGAAAGCTCCTATCAAGAGATTCTCAGCGGTTTCTTTAGAGTTATGCTGGCAAGCAAACAAACCTTTTATTTATGTAGGTTTGCAAATAACGCTTAAAAGACGAGAACAAGGAAACTTATTCAACTGTTTACTTTTGTTTTTGGTTGAATATCCGGTCGTTTCATTTATGCCAAGTCGAAGCAGAGAGAATTTGATCTTCGTTCATTGAAAACTTCAAATTTTTCAGTTGGTGTTGTTGTTTTAAGAGAGAAATTTTAGCGAATGATTCGTTTAATAATTAACTGTTGAAATAATGGAGGTTTTAACCAAATATAGGACTGAACGCAAAAATTGTTGAAGTTATTAAGGCTAACCCATGAATGGGCGTTAATCAGTTATTTGTCATTGCATTCATTGCTCCTTAATATTAGGTAAAAAATTTAGTCAGCATTCTTGTGAGTAGGAGGTGAATATTTTAGCTTCTTTATTAGCTATGTCCCTGGTAATCATTCTTTAATACTTTGTGTGGGTGAGGATTTTAAGAAGAAAAATTGGGTCTGTTTCCTCAAAAAATGCAGTTCCATGTTAGACTCTTCTGTGTTTCTTTATTTATTTATCTCCTCTTCCTCAAGGGCATTGGTCTCCTACTACCACCCCACCCAATTTTAAATCCTTAAGCTATTTAAATAGATAGGCGCGCGTTAACTTGTAAACGACATAATAACACTTGTCTTGGTTAGTCTTTTCACATATGAAGATGTAAAATTCCATATGACATTTAAAAGTTCATATTTTGTTAATTATATCGATAGGGGAAAGCTGTAGCGGGCTGAGGGCAGAATTATTGGTCTCGGTGGAATTGTGTCGGAGCAGTCCATTTTGTAACCACACCAAGTGGATTTCTGATTGTGGAGCTCGAAAGGTCGCGATGACAATTTTTCCTTTTTATTGAGATTTCGTTTTAGTGATTTTGCAAATTTTATAAATAAAAGTCGAGAGTGTAATGGAATCGGAATTGAGATATGAGTCAGAAGTTTTTCCTGTTGGTTTTTGTTATTTTTTTTTGGGAAGGATTATTAATCATGATCGATGTGTTTCAAACTGACATGATGATTCTTGTAAAATAAAATTTCAAACTTAAGCTTGTTTGGAGGATTTGTGACAGTTAAATATATTTGTTCGTTGTCGAAGTGAGTTTTATTAAACTAGTATAAATAGGTAGATTGATAATTAATAATACATAAAATGATATCTTGATCGATTAGGTTTAATCGAATAGTGGGATGGTTCACCTATTTTATTTATTTTTATTTTTCCTCAAAGTTTTTATTGATGTATGGCTAAAAGTGCAATGCCAATTTGTGGCGCCAAATGCTTTGAGTTAAGAAGCTATTTTCGTATACAAGTTTGAGTTTGTTTTGAGATCAATCAGCTTTCCTTCTTTTCTTTTTTTTTAAATTTATTTGAATGGCCCATTCTTGAAATTTAATTTATAGGTTTAAGCCGTGGTAGAAATATATTGAGATTTGGAAATAATTGTTGTGTTGAAAATAAATTGTCCTTAATTAATAATTATCGATTCTATCATGGAGTTGGTTCGTCGTCCATAAGCTGTTTCAAAAGCTCGAATAAACTCATCATCGAAACAATTAGATGATTATTCGTGAAAATTACGTTCCATTGTATTAATAGCGAAAAAAGCATTTTTTATAATATGACCTTCAGGACTTGTCTCGGCAAAAACAAATTCGTTGAATCTAATTTTTTGGTTTTAGTTGTTGCATTTGAACGCTTCAGTTGTTATATGTCTGTCAGATGTATTTATATGCTTTCATGATTTTTGTTGTTGTTAACTACAACGAAATGTAGTTCTTCTGTTGTAGCTTAGTATTTTCTTTATGATTGAACTTTGTATTGAGTTGTTAATTTTGTTTTTGATTTGTTTCAGGTAGCCAGGATGAGGCCGTCATGTTGCCAGCTGGCTTTTTCAGTTCTATTAACTGTTTGCTGTATTGCAAGTGTTAATTCTCAAATAGCTGAAAAATTTACTAGTCAAAACCCATGTGTGTCAAAACAAACGTGCCACGAGTGTATACAGACTCCTACATGTGCCTGGTGTTCGCAGCCGGTAAGAAAATTAAGAGACGGAAGTAGTTTTCGTTCGATGAGTGTGAACCTAATTTTTTTTTGTTTAGTTGAAATCAAACTTAGGCGAATGGATTATCGTCGAGTAATCGATAAAACCCGGTTTTAAATACCTTATAATGTAGTCCCTTTGGTCCAAGTTTTATTGTTTACGCATTCATACGTGTTTGAAAGAGGTTTTAAAATCCAGAATGGATGGCCGTGTCGTTGTATCAACATCTTAGAATCACCAATGTGATGTTTTTGTTTCGCGGTGTTTTTTTTAGTTCAAGAATTTCCTGATGTTTATTGTCGTTTTTAATTTATTTCCAGGACTTTGGGGACACAAAAGATGTTTTCAACCCAATATTAACACCAATATCCAACTGCAATGCGACGAGGCTTACATCGTCAATCCGGACAATGTTTTCTCGTTGATGGAAGCGCGACAACTTAAAAAGGCCTCGAGATCAGGTTACGAAGGTGGATATGAAGGTGGCTACGAAGAAAGTGGATCTTACAGTTCCAGCGGATCCTACAGTTCTAGTAGCTCCTACAGTTCCGGCAGTTCTTATGGTTCTTCTTCGGGCTCTTCCTACCTTCAGCATGAAGCCGTTCAAATTTCACCCCAAAGGGTTGCCCTTAAGCTGAGGATCAGTTAGTATAATAATAACAAAGCTGTTTAAATTTAAAAAATACCAGAAGTATTAATATAATGTTTTTTTGTTTTAGATGAGCCCTACAGAATGGATTTCAGATACGCACAAGCCGAAGACTATCCCGTAGATCTTTACTACCTCATGGACTTGTCCAAATCTATGGAAGATGATAAGGACAAATTGTCATCCCTTGGAAACAGATTAGCGGAGACTATGCAGAATATAACATCGAATTTCAGATTAGGTTTTGGTAGTTTTGTCGACAAAGTCGTTATGCCTTATGTCAGTACAGTGCCTAAAAAGTAAGTTGAATTTTTGTGAAAAGTGAATAATCCCAATAGTTAGACTATAAACTTTGAGCGTAGATGGCTCGTGATAGCGTTAGAACCGATAGTATTTAAGATACAAAATTTAGTATCCCGCCTCCCCAAATTCACCCCCAACCCCCCAAAACCAGTAGTAGTTATTATTAAGTTAAATGCGGTTATTCTATCCAAATAATACGTATCAAAACAGGTTAGCTGAGCCTTGCGATGGTTGTGAACCGCCCTACGGATTCAAAAATCACATGCCACTCAACGTAAATACTTCTGCCTTTTCAGTAAGTCATTCTTCTGGAGTCATCATCATGATATCGCTTGATTATCAAAATTTTTTTTTCCTTCTCTTCCTGAGGGTTTTTCCCAAGGATGACTGTTGCTTGCTGTATTTTCGTTGAGTCTGCATTTAAATCGAGATGGTCTTTTCAACCAAGGAATATTTGTTTTTTGAGTTCTTTGTTTTGTGAAAAGACCGCTACTTAGAGCAGGAAAGCAATAGTCTCATGTGAAGCATTGTAATGGTGCTTTTGTTTTTGGAGCAGGTTGCTTTTTGTATCAGTAAAAAGTAGCTTATGTCGAGTCATGGAATGAGGAATGGGAATGTTTTATCTGTATCAAAATTTCTCCTAGAAAATACCTTTCTACAGATTTTGTCTCTTCCAGTGAATTATTTATTTATATTTAAATCTAGCTATTATTTTAAAATTGAGTAAGCATGCACACTCGTGGTCTGCTTTGTTGCTTAAATATTGGACTTTGTTTTTTTTTGTAAAGAGGAAAATTGGCCGATATTTGGAGAATGGCTTTGAGATGGTTATTTAGCAACAAAGCATATTTATTGTTTTTAGTAGCTAATAATTAATACACTTGTCTCAATCTTAGTCTGGTGGAACCATGTCACGGTTGTGCCGCTCCCTACGGATTTCAGAATGTCATGTCATTAAGTACGGACACTTATAGATTCGCCGTAAGTTTGAAGCTGAATTTATCCCATGCGCATTAACAACAAGGCGTAGTTTAGTGAAAGCCGCCATCCCCCCACTCGACACCTCGCCATAAAAAATTAATAATATTGTATACAGTATCCCCGATTTTATTTAACAGTTTTAAATATTTCATTTACGGCGTAATAATAGGAGAAAGAATTGACTTAAAGGTCACACTCTGCTTTTTAATGAATTTCCTAAGTTTGATAATTAATAATATTAATGGAGCGTCACAATGAAAAACTAATTTTAATTGACTTTAATAATAATAATAGTTAGGGGTGGTTTTTTCGTTTTATTATTTTTTTGAGAGAGGGTCAGAACTTCTTAATTAGTCTACTTCCAAGAAAGGAATGCTATTGTTGGATCAGGCATCAGCCTCCAAGATGGAGGCTATTAAAAACTTCAAAGCGGTATTGAGCCGTTTGTGTTTTGTTTTATGCGAATTTTATGCTATGATTTTTTTAATCTTTTGAGACTTTAGTTGTTCCCCCGACGTTGTTGACAAAGGGGTCGTAAAATCACTTCTGTTGAGACTAGACACTGGACTGTGAGTTTATTTATAATATGGGGAATAAATTTTTACCGAAAATTTGACTTGAAAGTTAGCATCATTGTGCGAGTAACAGGTTATTGTTATCTTTATGGATTGCTTCAGATTTTGTGAGGAATTTTTTTTTGCTAAATGGTTGCACAAATGTGGCATATGTGACTCTTTTTATTTTCTTTATTTCTTTAGCTTGCATCGTGACTGGTTTGATGTAATGTTTGTGTTAGTAATGCTTTTCCTGCTTTTTAACCTTCCTGGAGCTTGTTGCTTAGTTAGTGGGGAACCGCTTGCATGACTTTAAGCTTTTAGTTGTAGCTTTTAATAAACTTAGTTATAAATTTTTAATAAGACTTGAGCTTAATGCAGTCTGTATTTGAGAGATGAAGAATTTTTTGACTTTTCAAAATCTGTCTTGAGTCTTGAAATGTATGCTGCAGTAATTAATTTTTGAAATTTTGAAAAATTTGATTTTTGAGAATAATTTTACTTATTGTACTTATCGCTTTCAAAAATAGGGTCAAGTAAGCAATGCATCCGTCTCTGGTAATCTAGACGCCCCCGAAGGAGGTTTCGATGCTATAATGCAAGCAATCGTGTGCAAGAATGAGATCGGCTGGCGTGAGAAAGCGAGAAAGCTTTTGGTTTTCTCCACGGATGCTGGATTCCATTATGCCGGAGATGGAAAGGTATTGGAAGAAGGAACCTTTTGTCAGTCTTTGATATTAATTATATTACGAAGGAAATGATTTAGATAATTTCAACAATTTTCAGTTGGGCGGTATCGTCAAACCTAATGATGGTGAATGCCATTTGGATTCTCGAGGGATGTACACCCATTCCAAACTCCAGGATTATCCGTCGATTTCACAAGTCAATTTGAAAGTGAAAGAAAATTCGATAAACGTCATTTTCGCCGTCACTGCCGATCAGTTTGGAGTTTATGAGCAATTGGGAGAGAATATCGAGGGTGCTTCTTCCGGGACTTTGAGTCGGGATTCTTCGAATGTTGTTGATCTGGTGAAGGAACAGTATGATGTAAGTACCGGAGTTTTGCTTTTGAATAATTATTTAATGTTTGGGATATATGAATCAATTTGATTTAAATTATTTTCAGAAAATATCATCTTCTGTCGAGATGAAAGACACTGCCTCAAGCGCGGTAAAAGTTACCTATTATTCCAGTTGTTTGGGTGGTGGACCATTGAAACAAACCAATAAATGCGATGGCCTGAAGGTTTGTAACTTTAGTTATACTTTGCTCAAACATTTTTCGAATGCCAACAGAGTATTCGAAGGAACCCTCTTAACAGATGCAGTTATGTAGAAAATTAATATTTACTGTGGAAAGTAAATATTTTCTCTGATTAAATGTTTGACCGTGTACATTATTTAATTAGAACTCTGTGACAACATTTCAAAATCTGGTCATTCATGTTCGTTTTGTTTTTAACTTGCTAATTGTTTGTGTTCTGATCGCACCTGATAATTCAACCGCTTTCAGTTTAAAAATATTTTTAACAATGAGCAACCACACCGGAGTGAGTTGTCACATTTATTTGTCACTTATTACGGTTAGTGTTTTACGATTCTCTGTTTATTCGTTAAATTTTTGAGATTTGATACCCACATGTCACAAAAAATGGTTTTCGAGTGTTGTTCAGTGTTGATGAATTAAAAAATTTTTTTAGGTCGGCACTGTCGTCAATTTTTCTGCTGAAATAGAAGTCGCTTCTTGTCCACCAGATAAGAAAGAATGGAAGCAGACATTTAAGATCTATCCAGTTGGTATTCAAGAATATTTGGTGGTTGATTTGGAAATGCAATGCGAATGTCCTTGCGAAGACCCCAGCAGTTCAGTCAGTATAAATTATTTTTTAAGTAACAAGAGAGAAATTAGCGTAAAATGTCTGAGAATGATTATTTTGGTTATTTTCTCTGTTGATAGGAGTACGAAGACAAATCTCCAAGTTGTTCAGGTTTTGGAACCTACAAATGCGGAATTTGCGAATGTGATGCCTCGCATTTTGGTCGTTTCTGTGAATGTGATTCAGAAAACTTGAACGGTGACAAAGATTTCCAGGGAGGATGCAGACCTGACAATTTTACGTTTATCGACTGTTCCGGTCGTGGTACTTGTATGTGCGGTGTTTGCGAATGTGAAATCAGACCGGATCCGAATGAAGTAAGTCAAAAAGTCAATCCCAGAAAAATTTAGGGTTTTGTATCACGAATCTTCACGACGGGGACTTGTTTTTGTTTCAGGTTATTTCTGGACAGTTCTGTGAATGTGACAACTTTTCTTGTGACAGAAATAACGGAATACTATGCTCAGGTCCTGATCATGGTACTTGTGTCTGCGGTAAATGTCAGTGTTTGGCGGGATGGACGGGAGATGCTTGCGATTGTAGAGCTTCCAACGATACCTGTATTCCTCCAGGTAAATTTTTGTCTTTTAGTTTCAAGATTCATGACATTTAAAAACATTTTATGAAAAATGACTTTTCTTGAAACTCATCAAAACCTTTTTTTTCTAACTGTTAGAAGGGGGAGAGATATGCTCTGGGAAAGGCGTTTGTGAGTGTGGTGTTTGTAAGTGCGATCAAGAGGAAGAAGGAAGATACTCCGGACGTTATTGTGAAAAGTGCCCCGTAAGTGACATGCTGACGGATTTTTAACTTTACTTAGGTCAAGAGTTGTTTTAGTAAAAGTTTTGATTATATCTTTTGCAGACTTGCCCTGGAAGATGCTTGGAATTCAAAGAATGTGTTCAATGTCAAGTTTATAAAACAGGTCCTTTGACACCCGAGGAATGTGCTGCCAATTGCACTTTTATACCGACAACCGCTGAAGTTATCGAAGGTATTGGATTAATTAATGATACAGTAAAATGATTTTAGCGAAAAAAGCATTTGTATATCAGAAATTTAATGTCTGCAATTTTTCTCAGCTAACGAAGATAAGGACGAAAATTTGTGCGCATATTACGACGAAGAAGACTGTCGTTTTGCATATGTTTACGGATATGATGAAATGGGAAAAGTTTATGTGAGGGCTCAAGAAGAAAGAAACTGCCCACCTCAGGTTTACATTTTAGGTATTGTAGTCTTTGCATCTCAGAAAGGTGTTTATACCCAAAACGAAGAGGACTTTTCATTAAAATCGTGATTTACTTCCAGGAATCGTTTTGGGATTGATCGGAGCCATCGTACTTATTGGTCTTGCTCTTCTTCTTTGTTGGAAACTTTGTACTACCATTCACGATAGACGAGAATTCGCTAAATTCGAAAAAGACAGAATGATGGCAAAATGGAATACGGTTAGTCATTTGAGGAATCCATGATTAGATTTCTTTTTTCGCATCGTTATAAACATGTTGACTCTGTTTTGAGTGAACGCCATGTCATATAACTCTGTCATTTATTTTATTTACAGGATGAAAACCCAATATTCAAGCAAGCTACTTCGACTTTCAAGAATCCCACATACGGTAAGAGTCGCAAACACTAATTTAAAACCGTCGCCCTTCCATTGTTTTAAAATTGACAACATTTTGTTATTGTTCCTCGTTTCTTTAACACATTTTTCGACATATTTTGGTTTTTAGTTAGACTAGAAGTGTGATTTAAAATAAGCACAAAGCAAAAACTTTTTAAGGCAATTTCACAATAATTAATTACTTGCTAATTTAAGCTTATAGTCTAATTAGTTTTTGTTTTGTGAATTTTTTTGTTGTTGTGAGAGTGATTAATCTTTACAGAGAAAAAGGGAGACGTGAAAGGAGGTGGTGGAGCTCTTGGAGGCTACTACGACTCTCAAAATGCTTCTTATGGTAATTATAAATAAATAAATAAATTAATATGTAAATACAGATGATTAAATGTTCCAAAATGTAAAATTCGTAGATTTTGTGATGCGTTGTTGATAAAGAATGTATAATCATTAAATTAGCGCAAAAATTTGTAAATTGTAGGGTTTTGAATCATCGAATATTATTTTTTATTGTTGTACTATTGCTTTGAGCTTAAACAGTAAATTTTTCTTTATTGTAGGTAATTCCAGAGAAGAATATAGCATAAGTAAGTATTATCAGTTTGTTAAAATTTTTTTTATTTGTAAATTTTTGTAATTCGGTGTAAATGTAAATTTTTCGTGTCGGTCCCGGTGGAACTTACTCTCGTGCTGCTTGAGCACCAATATTTTAAATTCACAACATATGAACTTTAGTGGTGTCCGTCCACATCTGTAAATAAGTATAAGATTGACAGCGACGCATGCGCAATAATTTCCGAATGTGACGTCACCGGCGGTCAACGGTTACAGTTTTCATGAGGCCACCGGACGTCATAGTGTTAGCTAAATCAAAAATTTTGTTAGGAGTCGTATGTTGTGGTTATAGGATAACTTTATATATATATTTGTTGTCAAGTTTTAGAATTTTTTTTGTAAAAATGGCTACAATCTGTCGGCTTTGTTAGATTGTAAATAAGTCTTGATCATAGTCGTCTTCTAAAGTCGCAAATTGTTTGTCTGTTTGATGGTTTTGATGGTATCGGTTTTTCTTTGATGCCATGTTATGTATGTTTTATTATGTATTATTTATATATGTAAAACTTTTTTATTTATTAGGACGAAAAGCCGCTGGAGGTGGAGGAGATCTTCAATCTGGTTACTACGATGGACAGAATTCAATGTCTGGTAAGGATTTAATGAGCGTTATTCATCAACTTAAAGACGAAATATGTTGACAGTGATAATGACAACAGGAGTTTTAAATAGTTTATAAATTATTTTGAATCGTGGAAAAAGTTTACTGTAATTATTAATTTTTTAAATAAGTATGTTTTTATTTATTTATTTGCAGCCAGGAAAGGTGATGCCTACTTCCAAACTAGCGGTCAAGGTGGTGGAGGAGGAGGTAAGATCTAAATTTAAAATTATTTTTAGTGTGAGCTAAACCCAATATTGGCCAAAATTATTCGGCTTTTAAATATAATATTTTTTGACAGGTCGAACAGCCGATTTGAAATCTGCTGGCGGTTATTTCGAGTCCGCGAAATATGAAGCACAAAATGCCATGGGTGAGTTAGAAAATTGTTTATAAATCAATGCATAATTTTAGTTGTTGAGAAGTTACTTATAAAATTAATCATTTACCTAACAGGACGATCCGGAGGAAGTGGTTTAGGAGCAGCAGCAGCCGGTGCAGCCGCTGGAGCCGCAGCCGCAGCCGCAGGAGCCGGAGCTGCTTATTATGCCGAAGGACAAAATGCCACAATGGGTACTGGGAAATTGTTATAAATTTTTGTGTGTGTTGTTGGATTATTTTCAACAGAGGTTTAATGCTTTGATTATTTCAATAGGTCGAGGTTCTGACATGAGATCAGGTGGATACATGGAATCCGGAGGTCATGGTGAGTGGGATGTTCTGTTAGTACAAGAAAATTTATTTTTTAAAACATCGTCCTATTCTAAACTTGATACTGTTTCCTTGTCTTAGGTCAAAAATCCGAAGCAGGATACTTTGAGTCACAGAGATATGACACACAAGGTGGGTATTCATTTCCTGGCTCCAAGTGTATTTGTTTTGTTACAAAAATTACAATCGGTTTTTAATTTTTTGATTTAGGAAGAGGAGGTGCAGGAGGAGCCGGTGGCGGTGGTGGCTCTGGTTACAGGATGAGCGGCGGCAGTGGAGGAGGCGGAGGCGGAGGAGGTGGAATGGGTGGCACCTCAATGTCGTCTAGCTTCTACGAGTCTCAGTTCGAGAACATTGCTGGTGGTGGTGGTGGCGGCGGAGGTGGTCATGGTAAATTGATAACACCTAAATTGTCTATTTAAGAGAATAATTAAAAAAAAATTGTTTCGGGCGTAATTTGATTTCATTTCTCTAATAGTAAAAAATAATTTCAAATATTCAAATCACGTCGGAATTTCTTTTAGGTCGATCTTCGTCAGGTCTGAAATCTGATGGTTATTTAGAATCGAGTCAATTCGATGGATCAAGAGCGGAAATGCGAGGAGATGGAATGGGAGGAGGAATTCACGGTTAGTATTGTCCGCTGTATAGCCATCGTGGCACCAAGTCCAATGGCGCTTATATATGAAGGCTATAACCCAGATAAACACATTTCTTGTCAAATAACAGAAGCTGAGTTCTAATTCAATTTATTATTTTCTTGTTGTCAGGACAAAAATCTGATATGCAATCTGGCTATTTTGAATCTCAACGATTTGAAAGTCAATCAGGCACACTCGGTAAGATTTAATCTCAAAATGAAGTTTAAATTTTTAGTTTTGAGAAAATTTTATTTAATAAAACCATTGTCTATATCAGGTCGCGGAGGTGGCGGCGGAATGGGTATGGGTAGCGGCGGCGGAGGTGGTGGAGGAGGAGGAGGAAGTGCGATGCAGTCGAGCTTTTATGAGTCTCAGCTTTATGACGGTGGTAGTGGGCATGGAACTATTGGCGGACACAGCACCATAAGTGGACACGGTAGGATTATATTTACGGGACAATATTTTGGTCGAATGTAGGAAAAATGGTTTTATTGTTCTCACCCTTTCTTTAAATATTTTTTAGGTCGTTTGGGAGAAACAAAACATGGGTTCTTCGATTCTCAAAAGTATGATGCTAACAGTTTACCTCAACACGGTAAGTTTCCTGGGGTTTTGAGCCTGATTTTCTTTTTTTGAAAGGCTACCAGAAGAATAATCGCATATTTCCTTCCAGGAGTGATTTCAGACGTAAAACCAGGCAACCTCTTCGAATTACAGAAATTTGAGGGATCAGTCCCTCCACAAGGTAAGTAAAATGTCCCCAAAACGTAACCAGTAAAATTTATTCGCGTAAAAAAAAGATATTAATCGGAACTTATTATATTTTTCAGGAGGATCATACGAAGTGCAAACTTTCCGCGAAGTACAGAAGTACGAAATACAAAATCCGACTTACGGAAAGAAATACTCCTAAGGTACAGTTTCGCATTCCATCGAGAACGACTTTCAAAATTTCAATCAAGATATTAATTAAAAATTTTTCTTTCAGGTTTTCATCGAGGAATTCAAATAATCAGAATTTGTTTTGCGTACATTCAATTCTTTTGCTTTTAGGCGAATTCTAACATTAATGAACCGTGGTAAAAATAATTTTCCACAGCGAAAATCTGTTTTTCTCTAATCATTCGTTGAGCATAGTGAACTTGCCAAAGCAAAAGAAGTCATATCACATATCGTACGTACGGGAAACTTGGAAGTAGTCGAGGAAGAGACACAACGTGAATCGAAAAACTTTGTTCTGGTTGTTTTATTTAAATTATAAAATTATTTAGAATTGGGGAGGTGGGGGTTTGGGGGTGAGAATCGGCAGCTGTTCCAAGTTTTTATTAGTATACTTAAATATTTTTTGGGTTCAGAGAGATTTCTTTCCATTATGCAACGAGTGGTTTTGTGATCAAAGTTCACAAATCCTTTGATCGAGTGCAATTAAATTGTCCGTATTTATTGAAGAAAAGTGTGTGAATATGAAAAAGGATATAATAGTATTCAACAGTTAATTACAATTAACCGTACCTTAACTTTGTTAATTAATTGCGGGTTGTATTTTGACAAATCATTCAGAAAACTCTTTCTGCTATCTTTCCGAATCTTTTTATGGAACTTTTATTGTAACTATTTTAGAGAGAAATATTTTTCTTCTTGCTTTTAATGTGTATAGAAAATAACAATTTATTGATATCTATTTGACAAATTGTAGTTGTGATCAGGGAAATTCTTGGAAGGATTGACCAGTCATTACAAGCGAACTTCATACTAGTTGAGGTTATTTTATATATATATATAAATTTTAAACCAAATACGTTTTTAGAATTTGCATAGTTTTTTATAATAATCGCGTTATCAGCATGGATTTATATGCCTTCTTATTGAGTGCCTCGCGGAAAACTTAGTTCTTCCCAATTTTTAATTAGTGTTATTAAGAAATGTTCTTAACTTTCTTTAAATTGTAAACCTGTCTGAATTATTTTGAGTAATTAGTTCCAAGTAGTAGTACAGGGTCGTTGTGTGAAGTTTTAAGAATCGTTGCTTAGTTATATTAATCGCTGACGAGATATTGCGAGGATTTAGTTTTTCAGATCTCTGTATGCTTATTTGGATTTAATTTGGGACATGGAGGTTACGATTTTTTGAGAGTAGCATTGCTTAATTCTTTTTTAATTATATTTTTTAAAATTAACACTTTTTTTCGCAGATGTAAGAATTTTTTTGAATAATATTTTTTTGTAATATGATCTTAACAAATTATTGTGCCTGAAGTGATTAATAAATTAATATGAAACTGTTTTTTTTAAAGAAGTTATTTTTAGTGACTTTATTTAAAAATTAATTTTATTAATTGTTAAAATAAATTTTTTTCCAGTCTAATTTCGAAGGCTGTTCAGTTTTTTGTTCGGTCCCTAGAAGTCAACATACACATCTGAAAATTTTTTTGTTGTAGATAATGAAGCCGGTGTTTAATCAATCGCACTTTGAGGCGTAAAGTACCATCAATTGTAATTCGAATCATTTTTTTTGCTAGGAATCGGAGCCTTTTTTTGGTACCCTTCTTTCGGTAGTTCTACTTGAGAGTTTAACTAGCAAATGATTTAATACCATGTTTACGTTTTTAATTAATTGTTCTAATCAATACGCTAGTTTGTATAATAGTATCTTAATTATATATTTTAAATTTATTACTCAAGTTATTTCTTTTTAGAAATGAAATTGTTTATAAAGACGGAAATCCGGTCCTGAGGCCAAGACACTGGTCTACTCCTTTGATAATACCCATTAACTTGTTTCAGTGAAGGTCTTCACTTTAACGGTTGTCCGGTTGTGTAGATTGTTTAGGTAGGATGACAAAATAGATGAAGCAGGGAAATTTTACAAGTGAAAACAAAACCAATTAATTCGCTGCATAGATGAATATATTATTATAATAAATAATTTTAGTATACTTTTATATCATTTACTTAAGCAGTAGTCGTCTAATATGAAGACGTCAATCTTTATTAATACTGTTTGTCAAGTAAGACTGTTTAACCCTCTCTATTCTGTTATTAGTCCGTTTAGATGTCACCTGTTATGACAGACGAGTACAAAAGGTTCATTCAAGTCGGTGGTTTGAAGAATCATGACTCATAGTGATGACAACTGATACTGAAATAGCGCTTAGCGGATTCGATGCTATTACAGAAAATTTGGTATAAGCCTCATTGGGTAGGAAATTTGGATTACATCCTTGCATTGGGACAAAGTTTACTGTCTTCAAAGTCAGATACAACATATGCTCGTTCTTTTAGTAAGTGATCGTACTGTCCATCGTCTGGCAATTTTTCCGGGCCTTTGAGTGCCTTTTCTCGAATGAACTGATGTATCGCATTGGGATAAACAGCAGGCATCGTGTAGCGAACGCCCCATGCTAAGAGTGCTAGCGGCTACAACAAAGGAAACAATTTTTAGTTTAAATACTTTGAGTTTAAACGTGAATATTCTTTTCTCAGTAAACTCACCCGATCTTTTGAGAGATCTGTCGAAGGGGAAATAATATGTCGCCGAAGGCAGCTTTTGACTAGCTTTTTAAGAAGAAAAATTTGTCTCAAATCTGCACAAGGGTGAAACAAAGCAACTATTGCACCATGCTAAAATATTAAAAAGACCAATGATGACGTTTTAAAATAACGATTCAAAGATTTTCAAAATTAAATATTATTTTTCATCTTACTTCCAAGCTATGAAGCCATCTTTGTTTTGGTAAAAATTTGTATTCACCATATACTGGCCATAAAGGTCTGTGTGGACCACTGGAATCCAACAAAATAATAGCGATCACTTATTGTAAATGCAAAAAAACAATTAGCTAAAGAGATTTCAAAGAAAAATACTTACAAAGTAGGTAAACTTTCAGAGTATTCAATGGATGTATTCATACAAAAGTGAGCAGCCTAAAACAGAGGAGTTCATTGTTGGTTTATCGTTAGAAATTGGTGATTTTCATTGATCATAAAATAAATCGATGAAAAACTTACTGAATAGACTTTTGGTATGTTTTCAAATTCAATTAATGAATCAGCTGTCTCATCTGGAACATATCTGGACCTGGGATTCAAACAAATGTAATCCTCAAAAGAACCATCCCAGTCTCTAGTCAGATTAGTCTACAAGAAAAAAATTCAGACTTGATTAGAACAGTGTCTACATGATGAAACAGAAATAATTTATTCAGCCATTTAATAGTGAAAGGTAAAATTGACATAAAACTTAACAAGTTTAATTTTGAAAATATAATTAACCCATTTGCATCATTATTATCTGTCAATTGTAATTTGAAATCAAACACAAAGTTCATTAATAATAATGAAACAAAATTAAAAGTTTAAAGAGCTCAAATCTCTCTTCAGGTAGTCTATTCCAGATATTCTTATCTATGGAGGTTAATAATGATCAGTGAAAGCATCAAGTCTCAGGAAGTAACAAACACCTTGACAACATAAAGTTGATGCAAATAGGTTTGAAACAAACTCAACTGTTTAAAGAAACAGTAAAGATTATTATTGGTAGTAACTAACCTTAGCATCATCACACTTATTACTAATAACTCCCATTTCAACTGATCCCCTCTGATCTCCTTTGAATTGAGGCCTTATCGTTGTAGGGTCTACAGGAAACCATTTTCCCGTCCAAGACTCTGTATCTGAGGATCTGTTTAGTTCATTTAAAAATTATTTCAATAATTATTTCTCCGCATACAGCTGGTAGAATTTTAGTTTTATAATTTGTTAAATAGCCAAGTTTGATAAGAAATTTGACTTTTGACAGTTTTTGATAAAAGGCATGACATCAATACTACCATACATGAACCTTTTGCCTCATTCTAACAACAAATTTCTGAATGAAGTTGTGATAAGATTACAATATGGTTTTAAACTGACATTTTGAACTTAATGTGAAACCTTTTGAGAATGTATCCTTTTTGTAATTATTTTCCTTTCTCAGTTTTTGATTCAGCTACGATATGAGTTAAAATAATCATTGTGAAAGGAAAAATGTATCAAAGAAATTTTCTTTCTAGCTGAATGTCTAATAAGGATGAGATGAAGACAATACAGACTGCTCGTTAACGTACGCAAAATGTCATTGCACGTCAAGCGGTAAATTGACTTCCTTAACAGATAACCTTGGGATCTTTATCTCTGAAATCTAAATAAACGGTAACTTACTCGAAACTAAACCCGTGGTTTACTTTGGTTAAAAATAAAAACACTAAAATCCAAAGCCTACTCTCTATCATCTTGTGATGGAAATAAAAAATAAATTTTACATTTTACTCATAATCAACTAACGAAACATAATTACTATGAAATAAAAAGTCTTCAATGTGTGAACCGTAAAAGAGTGTCTGCTACCACGTTCATTTCAGTTTGAGGAAAGTTCGTTGGAGTTTCGCTCAACGTTTAAATGTCAAATCATATCGCATTACAGCCTCTATCATTTAATAATATATTTTTGGTTTAATATAATTTATTACTCACCATAAACAAATCCTCATTTTTAATCCTTCAAAAGACATGAAACTTCCCTTAAAATTAACTTATTTATTTGTTGTCATAACGACGTAATGTCGGCAGGAAATTAAACAAATTTAAGTATCGAGCCTTATTTATTCATAGGCAGACTTATTTAATTTTTTTTTTTTTAGGCAATAATGGATCAGTACGAGGGAACATTGGACAAATTCAAAGACTTAGATTCGAAAAGGGGAAAACGTGGATTTGGATGATTTCGAGGAATTCATGAGGAAAGTCGAAGAAGTGAACAAAATGGTTCACGCGTTATCCTCCAACAATAAATCAGAAATAGAAGAAGCTACCCAAAATGCGGCTGTCTGGCTGAAAAATCAAGATAAGCCGAAGAGGTGGTGGACTTTTCTATATGTATTAATTGCCTTGATTTTTTTAATGTTATTTTTTATTCGATATTGACAAATTTATTTTCGCCAAATACTTAAAAACTATTTTAAAGAAGAAATTTCAAGTTACCCATACAACGACAAAAATTAAAATTTGGAAAATTTCTTTTCACGTGAGTTTAATTTATTGCATTAAAAACATTTTTCGGATGAGGAAAACAAATTTTTCTAACCAAACTATACATAAAACTATTGGGCTCGAACTTATTTTTATTAAACAAAGTTTTCGCCCCTCTATTACCTTGTTATCTCAAACATTTGTTTCCAAAAAGCGAATTACGCCCCTGAACACGCCATTTAATTTAACTTCCTCATCTTTTTATTATAAGTAATTTTTAATTTGTTTTTAGAAATGAAAAGGAAATGTTGGAAGAAGTCATTAACGAGCCAAGCTCTGCCTCAAAGGCGAGGAAAAGGGTCGATAAGACGTTGATAAACGACAGAGCTTTTAAAGAGACCAATGATGACCCAAAACAAGGACTTGATAAATTAAATTGTGAAGCGATGTCACAAGAGGCATTTATGAAATCTGTCGAAGAGGATGCTAAGAAAAGAAGCGAGGACAGAAAACAGAGGAAAGCTGAGAGCGACATTCTAAAAAATGAAGCCAAAAAGGCGTTTTTATCCCAAGATTTTGAAAAAGCTTTGGATTTGTATAATAAAGTAAGAATTTTAGTTCTTCCTATTGTAGAAAATTTAAAAAATGTGAAGGTGTCTAGAAAGTGCATGCAGGTATTAAATATCAACAGGATTAACAACAAAAATTTCGAAAATTTTATTTTTTTCAGGCTATAAATGTCAGGAAAGATTCGTCTTTGTTATACACAAACAGAGCACTGATACTGCTGAAGTTGGGGCTGAACAGACGAGCTTTAAATGATTGTGAAACAGCTTTAAGGCTCAGTGAAGATAATTTTAAAGCTTTTGTTTATAAAGGAAAAGCTTATTTTAAAATGGGAGATGAAGAAAAAGCTGATGAATGGATGGAGGAAGCAAAAAAATCGTTTCCAGACAAAGTTGAGGAGATTGAAGGTTAGACGCCATTCCAATCTTATTCTCAAAATTGTTTCATTGTTTAAGTATAAAACTATAAAAAAAATTTTTTTTCTAGAATACAAGAAATCCTGGAGTTGTTCTGAAAGCAGTGATGGTTAAACAAATGCTTGAAGTGAACTGAGTATTTCCTCCAAAGCTTGAGTTGGTACTAGATAAGCTCAGCCCTTCGTTTCATTTTGATTTTTGCAAGTGCTTATCACAATATAAGCTAAACATCAAGCAACTGTTATATTAATAAATAAACTAAAACAAAATGAATTTAGCAAGTACTGTACCACTCTTTTTAATAGATAATTTAACTAGGAACTGTAGTTTTTCGAAACGGTGTAAAATTAGAAAAGTAAATTTTTCGCGGTTAAATACAAAGATGTCTCCAGCATCAACATGTGTCAAAGTTATGCAATAAAGAGTGGAATCGAAGCTAACTAGATGTCGGGAGAAGGCGCCCGCAGCTCGGTTTTACAGGAGAAAATCCTGAGAGTGTTTTAGTAGAATTCAAAAATTTAGACAATGCTGGAGAATGTTTGAAAGGTGTTCACAATTAGGTATTGTCATCAGTGCTCCCCAATCTATTCCTTTAACTCAATTTTAAATGATTAAGGCCAGCTTACTTAAAATACTTCTAAAATGCTGTCGTTACAGCTGACATGTCACGCTTGATTTCATTCAAAAGAAAAAACTGTTTCCTGTATTTTGATCAGAATTCAGTCATTTTATTTAATTTTTTATTTCAAATACTACAGCAACAAAACTTGGCTGTATTTTATTATTTATTTATTTTAGACAAAGCTTTGGAAGGATTATTTTTGAGAAATGACTGAAAGATTTTTTTAGCAAGTTTAAAAATAAATTATCCTCAATATCATTTCAGTATTATGTAAATTGTCTGGAAAATAATTTATTTCTTATTATGAATAGAGTTTCTAATTATTATCATAATTTTGGCCCAGTTAATAAATAATTTTTGGTGGGTCTGGAGAGATAAGTAAATAAGAAAACAAATCAGGAGTATGAAGTTGTATTGCAGTATAAAAAAATTTTACCGCGAAATAGAATATAAAATATATGTATGGGTATACATTATCTCACATTTTCTATGTAATCGGAGAAATTGTATTGAAATTATACACATACCGTCAATTAGTATAATAATTCTTTGTGGTTCTTTTTAAATTTTTGTTGCGACTAAGTTTGTAACGGTTGTAGTTTTGTCAAACGTTATGTTTTGTTATTTGTGGGCCTTTATACTTAATGCTAAGGCGAACTTTCAACGGCTACGGTTATCTAGAAGTACCCTTTTCAGTTGTCCTTAATATGGGTTTATAGACATGTAAATGTATTACGTCCTCTTGTTATGTTTCTAACCATTTCCTTGTCGTTAGGATTACTTGGTTCCTTAAAATTTTGGGTGAAAAATTGGTATGACACAAATTATTAGTTTTAATACGAATAAGATAATTTTAACTGGTGATTAGGTATGGTAGTTGTCTCCGCCGCTTCTAAGTGCTACTTTCGACCAAAACCATTACTTAGAGTATCAGAAATTGATTATATAAAGTCATAATTTTTTGAAATAAGAATTTTAGAATTTATAGACACGTCATAGATACATAAAAAACACATCTACATAATTAAATCTTATGTAACAAACTTTTCCAACTAGTCTACTTAAACTTATAAACTGTATATTTAGGTTTTGTTATTTAGTTGTCTGTAGTTAGCTGTTGCAAGTCGGAGAGGTTCATCTGTTGATAATGTGCTATCTGAATTGAGAGGTTCTATTTCGAAAGGGAGAAATAATGGAAATAGTTAAAACAAAGTTTCCTTTTTCGAATCCTTTCACCCTTAACTGGATCAGTTTCCCGCGAGGAGTCTTGCGCTTTTCATGCAGGGCGTCTTGCCGCTGGATTTTCTCCCGTTTGTAGTTTATAAACCAAAGGACCGCAGGCCTGTCGGGCCCAAAAATAGGTCGCGGATTGAACCGAAATTTTCAACACAATTTTTTTCACTCGTCGAGTTTTCTTAACGAAAATGTCCTGTTTCACGGTTTCTGTGTTTGGTAATTGTTTTAACGAAGGTACTGTCGATATTTTTGAACGTCTTCCGCGTTGATTTTCAAACAGAATTCAAGTGAAAAATGAAAATCAAAATCTCAATGTTAAGTAAAGAGTGACGGGAATAGGACCCGCCCGATTTTTTTCCTCCCATTTTCTTTCTCTTATTTTTTTTTTCCTTTGAATGAGGGAAGTGTTGCAGTGTCGTAAGTTGGAAAAAAACGACTAACCTGATAGACTAGATGAAGGATTTGACGAAAATATATGAAATTATGATTTTTGACTTAGTTAATTCAAGTGAACACCCCGTTTCGTGGAATCAATTGGAATGATCCAGTACTATGTTAAAGATCTTACAGTTTCGCTAAAATCGATTTTTGTAACAGCTTTCGAAATTAAGTCTTTCACTCATCGAATTATTATTTAAATATGTGTTACGGTAATGTGTGAGGTTTAACAATCGATTTTCAATATTCCTGTCATCTTTTCCTCTTTTTGTCGCAAGCCTCCATTTCTGCACTTATCCATTCATTGGGCTCAGATCTGATTTCTACTCTTGACCACCTAAATCAGATAAAATTTTTTAAAAATGAGGAAATATGTGTGTAGCACATCATATTTTGTCTAAAAATGGAAACTAAAACCTTTTCTCTAATATCTAAGCTGATGTTCGAGTAACTTTAATTTTTTTTTTAATGAAAAATTAATTAATAAACCGACGGATGGTCGTGTTAATAACAGGCCATAAAATAATTTACTTCATGAGAATTTCATTATTAGGTTTAGGTCTTGTTTGATTTCTATCAAATTTCCTTCATATCCAATAACTTAGCCCAAAACGATGGAATTTCATTTTGATTTGTAGGCAGTCATTTTATAATGAATTGTCAAGATCGAGAATGAACGTTCATGTGAGCTCAGAAATTTTAATGGTTTGTTTAAATGTGAAAATTGATGTGGGCTTATAGTGGCCCAGGTTGTCGCATTGATCGTGTTTTATGAAACCATTTTCGAAATGATGAAAAGAATTTAGAAGTGATTGTGAGTGAGAAAACTGATGGGTAGGATCTGCAGAAGGGGCAAAGAGAATTCGTGGGATTGCCCACGTTCACCATCATGAAGTAATGGCCAAGGATCTCGTAAGTATCTACCTTTCATTTTTTAAATATCTTACTACATCTAATTGAGTAAATAAATTTATTTTTAAATTATCCTAGGAGACATAAAATTTGTCATGAAACTCTCAAGTTAACAAATTTGATTGAGGTTAATTGTAACTCTAGAAACCAATGAAAATGACTTATTTGGGCGTTTTCCTGGTGACATATACCACCAGTACTACATACCACACAGTAATATTTCATACACTCCCATGTGTTTTGAGAAAGTGACAACAACATTAACAACGTTTTAGGGACAAACTAATTGTAATTAAAAACAAAAGTTTAATGAATCCATATTTAATTCATAGGAATGAAGTGGTTTTAGTACTTTTATACCAACTCATATAATTATGTCTTAAAAGAACCAAAAAAGAATTAAAAGAAATATGAGTGAACAAAAATTTTTGATACAAGGCAAATTCCCTCAGCTTGCAACTCTTCAAGCTCATTTAATTTCATTTCCTTCCATTTCACCCAAAAGAAACTTTACTGTCATTATTATTATCATTATCATTCTTAGTCTGTATTGCTAGTTTCTGAGTATCTTAGTTAACCATCCAACCTGTATGAATTGGTTTCTAGTCATCCCATTTAAGTGTTGGATTTTAAAATAGCTTGGTTCTTCATGACTAAAAAAATTAAAGACAATTTAACTTAAAATCCGGCCCGATAAACTTAATTCCCTCCTCCAAGCCACTTGATATAACGGCATTAGTGTTGAGATACTCAACGCTTTCCGGAAATTTTCCAGGAAGCGCGAAACAAGAGACCCTTCAAGTTATGGGACAGCTGGCGAAATGTTAGAAAGGCTCTTGTCGTAAGCAGTTTTGAAGAACTTCTCATTCGAGGTAAGATCAAATAATTTAATATTTGAATAAGTAAGCAGTTCAGCACAGAACACTTGTCTGCACTCATGAGATGTGGAAGAGAGAATGTTTGAGACAATGATTCGATTAAATTTTAAAGACGACAGCGAAAAATTTAGCCATTGACTTGATTTGGGATCAGCATCCCAACGCAAATTTTAAACTCGCTCTTGTATTAGCATAAAAACAATTTCTACTATTGTTTGGATGTTATATGATGTGTCATGTTACATCACATTATTATAATATATTCTTAGTCTGGTAGATTCTTTTGCGTTGGGTGATGGTCTAAAAAAAGATTTTGAAAAGGTCGAATGAATTATATTTTGGGATTTACAGGTCGGGAAAAGCTTTCAGTTCCAAGTACCGAAAGTGTAAGGCTGGTATTAGATGTCGATGGTACACAAGTAGAAGACGGGGAATATTTTCGAACTCTTCCTAATAATACGGTATTGTTGCTTCTGAGACAAGGAGAAAGGTGGCATCCTCAAGAAGTCGATGTTATCCGAGCAGGTAAATAAATTAAGGAGACAAAAACTAACTTCGAAAGACAAATCCTGTTGAAAATTAATTTTGGGAGCTTAATAATAGATAAATGTAGTAATAGATTAACTGATTGAATAATAATTTTATCTCTTATCTATTTCAGCAATTTCTGCTATACCAAAAATTGTGTGTGAAACAATTCACGCTTTAGATTTACATGATGAAACTCCGTCTTGGAAAATCATGGACAACAAGGGACGAGTCACTGTTGTGCTCCATTGGGATCACCCGAAGGGAGCTCAGACTGCCCAAGCACCAAAAGCTTCGCCTTCTAAAAAACAGCCGTCACTAGTTATTCAAACGAATGTAGATAAGTCTGGGACTGTAATTACGTCGGGTGGAAAAAAGGAAACGTTAATAAACGATGTATACCCACCGCCAAGATTTTCGTCCAGCCCTCAAATCACGGTCATCAATCACGACGATTTGCACAAAAGTTCCTACAATCCACCACATCGACTGCAAAAGGGTTCTTCAGCTGATAGCACAATTCACGTTCATACTCCTGAATGTGCCAACCATGCACACCATCCCGTGGCAAGGTCAGGTAGCCCAGGACTCGATGGAATCGATTGCGACTTCCATTGTTGTGCCCTCCACGAAGAGGGACGGAAAATTGCCGTGCAAAAATCGATCGTGACAAGTCCCATTACGGATGCCCAGCTTCAAACTTCGCCGCAAACCTCTTCGATGTCCGATGGCCGAAGAACTGGAGTACCAAAGCAACACGTACGATTCTTGGACGTTGAGGGTGGAGCAGTGATGCGGGCCATGCAGCCCGATCACGATTCATCCGAAAGTGAAAATGAAAATACGGTTATCGAGGAAGAACAAGTTACTTCTGAAAAATTTTTACTACTTATCGATCAACTTAGTGTTGACCAGAAAAAACATTTAACAATAAAAGACATTGGTGTTATATTAGAGCGTCTATCCTCGAAGATAGTTGATGTCGAACGATTGGATCGCGAATCGGAAAGTGAGGAATGTTACAATTGGACGATCAAAGCGACCATTCGAGGAGATGTGTTACGAGAGTTAGGAGTTATTTATAACGGTAACTATTACGCAATTAGTGAACATCCTGGTTACAAAGAAGAATCGGAGGAAAATCAGGAAGAAATCGAAGAGGACGATGACGATAGACTTTAACAGAAATAATAATTTTTAAATGCTTCTCAACCGAAAGTAAATAAAAATTATTGTTTATCATCCCATTATTAGACAAAGCCAAACAAATCTCAAAAAATTAAAAATTTACGAAAATATATAAATGTTATTACGATGAGAGGATAAACGACCAATTTTTCAAAATCTTGAAATTGACAATCTTTAAATTAACAAAAAAAGTGATTAATTTTGATTTTTTGGTCATTTTATCTGTTTGATAGTGTTTGCTAAACTGGCGCTAAGAGAAAATTCATAAAAAGGGTGTGTAAGTGGTTTATGAAAGAAAATTTTAAATCATATTTTTGTTAACATAAAAAAAAACTAAAAGTATATATATACTCATCGATGATTAGTCATCTTGCATTTGTGTTGGATAATTGTAAATCCTCCCAGCCAAAACCCCCAAAAATGCTGCCATTTTTAGAAAACCTTTTTAAAAGCCTAAAAGGTCTTAGAGAGAACTGTATGGGGGGGGGGTAATTAGTCTGTTGGTGTATTAGATATTAATAAAACTATTTCCTACACAGCCTGATAATATCAAATTGTCCACAAAGGCTAAGAAAAAAGTTTTAAAAGACATTTTACAAGCAATAGGATTTAGAACTTGCATTACCCCTTCAAAACCCTTAACCAATAATAATATTAATTATAATTCCAGCCAATAAAATGTGACTAAAAAAAAAGTAGTTTGGTGTTATAATTTCCCAATTTCCAATTGCTTATTTATTAATTTATAAATTTGATTTTAAAAACAAAATTTTAATTTGAAGTGAAAGAGAACTTTGATAATGCTTTTACTACAAAAAGCTTTTGTGTTTTGTTCTTTAAAACAGTTTTTAACAAGTTCTTAGAACAGAGTTTTTCAATTTTCATTTATGCGACAACATATCTAGTTTATGAATATTAATAAAATGTAATCAGAATAAATAAATAAAAAATTATACAATGAATACAAAAAAAAAATAATAATGATATTGATACATCATAGAAAGTGTAAGTTTTAAATTTTTGTTAAAAATTCTTTTAAAAACCTGCTTTATGATTTTTTTTTTTAGGGACATTTATGTAAATGTATGAAAATCTGTTAAGTTTATAATAAAATAAAATTGTATTTAAATGAAAGTAAAAAAATAAATTCAAGATTTGACCGTAAATTGTTAGAATAACACGTCGATCAGCTGGCCTGATGAGACTCACCGTTATTTAGTTATCACACACACAAAGTAAATAATTAAAAAAAAAATAATAAGGCATCATCCTCTACCTTCCCTGTTAATAAAAAAATGAGTTTTGCTCAACAAAAGCAAGCTTTTGTTCTGTTCTTTTTGAAAATTATAAAATAAAAAGTTTAAGCTTGTGCAAATTAAACTTATTTAAACTTTCGTATAATGGTAATAAGAAAAACACTGCCAGCAAGGTTTTGAAGGGCTTTTGTTGCGGGGTGGATGTTCTTTTGTTGTATTCCTACAAGATTTACAAAATAGGAACCAAAATTTGTAAAGAACGGTTATTTCAAACTTTGTCGAGGGTAATATCATCATGGCGACATCCAGCCCTTAAAAATGGGTGCCTCGAGTGAGAAAATAAGGAAGCAATAAAAATCACAATGTCTCTCCATTGGGTTGGCCCAAATATTACTTGGAAGGTGTTGTAGGTTCTTCTTACTCTTAATAAAACCATTTTTTCTTTCTACTTATTAAAATTTCAAGTTGAATTTGGTGAGAAGACACAACAATCATAGTGTTGAACACACAAAAGCAGACATATTTAGTTTGGTTGGAGTCCTACCAAATTTTTACAGAAAACACTATTTGGCAGTAAAAAGATTTGTAAAAGCAGAAATAATTGAGTTTAAAAACTTTTTTCTTAACAGAATAACACTAACAATTTGTGTGAAGTGATAAATTGGTTGACATTTTTGTTGGAGTCAGAGTAAACAAAATTTTCCAAGATGGAGGCCACAGGGAGGTACTGATTACTGGAAAAGTATTGAGTCATATGCAACTTGAAAGTCTTAGCTGACATTTAATATGGTAACCTCACCTCAATTAACAAATAAAGGAAGTGAAAATTTGTTGGGGGGTTCTGAACTTGATAAATTCTTTCCCAAACTAGTCAATAGAAGAAAGTTTTTAAATGTAAATTAAATTATGCCAGTTCTAAAAGAGATTCACACAAGATTTATATGTAAAACATAATAAGCAAAATAATATGTTACAAAACCTAATAAAAATGAACACCAACTCTGATTTGGTGCTACTGAATATACACTAACCAAATATTACAGTTAACAACTTCCTCTGTATCATTTAACAGGGATTTTTACCAAGGATCCTGATTCCCAAATCTTTCCTTCATCACAAAACCTGTAAATGATGACCAAGGTCCTGATACATAATTCACATTCGAGATGATGTTTTCTTTCACCAAATTCTACAGAAATCGCTGATTTTGATTTTAAAGGCCTAATTCATAAAACAAAAATTCTCAAATTTGAATAGCACATAAATTATTTACGGTCAAAACTAAAAATACATAACTTAGAAAATTTCCCTATTGTAAGGCAAATCAAAAAAGTTTTTAATAAAATTTCCCCATAACATGGTAAATTGTATTTATTTAAATAAATAAATGAATTAAAAAATGAAGATTATTAAAAGAGTATGTTCAAAAGTCAAATTAAGAACAAAAATTTCACATTATATTAAGTAAAAAGAACAAAAAATTATTATTTAGATGAAAAGATATGGATTTTCCTAAGTGAAAACAGAAATAATTGATATAATTAAATAAATAAATTTAGTATTATAAAATATAATAGTATGAAAAAATTGTTGTTGGATTTTGTTGTAAGTTTAATGAAAAATGTAAAAATTTTAAGAATAATTTAATGATTTGTTTATCTTACGTTGAGATAAGAATGAATGAATTCCGGAATGAATGAAACGTCTTCTTATGTTGGTTTAATAATTAATTAATTAATTGAAGATCTAAATTGTGGGGAAAGTAATAACTTGGGTAAATAATAACTGAACAAAAATGTGTTTGATATGCATAAAACAAATATTTATTTAAATAAGTACTTTTCTCCGTAGTTGTGACACACAAAATTGTAACAGTGCTAAATTATGTTCTATGGGTCATATGAAACTGACAGGGAAGTGAAGGTTGAATTATATTGTAGACTACATTCAACAGGATATTTCAAAAATCATAGAAAATTGAGTGCAGAAGCAACGATTTCTCTTCCTTTGTTCCTTTATTTATTTTTGTTATGTGCCAAAGCGCTTGATTGTCCACATTACCTAGCTTATCTGCAGATTAACGGATTGGTCCCGTTAAAATGGAAAAGAGTTGTCAGCGTTTTACATACAGTTGGCTTTAAAAGTTTCTCACACATCCACTCATACTGATTTGATTATTATTAATTTATAAAACCGTTGATCTTGGTCCACTTCAACCCCACTTTAATGAAGTCCTAGTAGGTAATGTGCAGATTACCTAGGTAATATGATTTAGTGTGTATCCTTTCAAAGTCAAATAAAGATTATTGAAATTTCACTCTGCAGAATGGTATAGTCATTTTTTTGTTCAAAACCAGTTTTACAATTGTCAAAAAGTTTTCTTGAGAGAGTTTTCAATACAAAGAACCATTTAGAGTCAATTATTCAGTTATAGAAGTTTGGAGATCAGATCAAACTGATCAAAGACCTGAAAGATCAAACTGTAACATTATACCAGATGGTAATCTGATTTTGTTCTTCAATTGTTTTTGTAATTTTCACTGCAGAGAGGGAATAAAAAATAAATTTTCTTTTCTAAACCCTGAAAAAGTTCTTACAGCATGATGATGTATAACTAGACCTATATGGTTAAAATTTCTTTTAGACAACTAGATAGAGAATGAATTGTAATACAACAAACAACAAACTCAGTAGTATAACAAACTCAAACTGACCCAGTTTGACATTGTTTTTAATTTAACCCAAAATCTGCACTGAGTATTATTTCTTTTCACCTGATCCCAATACCATTTCTAGTGACTCCATTGTATTCTGTTGTAGTGTTTGCTACCCATTTCTACACTTGACCAATACCCAGAATCATCTCCAGTCTTAAACCGAACAGTATAACAAAAGCCCATACTAAAACCAATGTATTCTCTCATAGTGATTATTCCAAGAATTTGTGTCAATACTTAGGGTCCAAATTTGATTTAGTCCTCATTATTTACCCCTCCTCGGTTCAGTGAGAAAAAACAAAATATTTGACCTTCAACTGACCTCTGGAAGTAATATTGCTTTAAATATAATTCAGGAAAAGGGCAAAGAACTTAGTTGCTCAGAAAAATTAAAAAAATCAGCCAAAACCTTTTTTTTAAATTTTGAGCCAAAAGAAAGAATGGTAGAGAGAGAAAATATTGTAAATTTTGTTCTGAAAATAATTTATTTTTTTTATAGTAAAAAACACCGCACAATTTATTAATATGATATTAGTGTGACTGATGTAAGAAAAATGATATAATTATGTAGTGTATTAAAGACATTTACAAGGAAAAAAATTAATTTATTAAAAAATTAAATTGACAAGTGATTGTTTTATATGAAATGAAATAATTGCAATAACAAAATTAGCGTCGTTTGAATTGTTTGATTTAAATTAAATTTGGTTCTGATACTAGCAATTTGTTTTCCTTTTTTCTTTTGTCAGTGACAAGATAGCACAAAGTGAAACAATAAAATGAGCTAGTGCCAAAAATTTATTTATTTATTTTTCTTTGCTTTGGGTTTCTCTTTGTATATGGTGCAGAACAATTTCCACTACGATCACTAAAATTTTTTAGTAGACAATTTCATATAACACAATCAAATTTAAGAGCACAGAAAATAAAAGAAATTAGTTTGAATGTTAGAGTTGATTATGGGATAAAAGCCATACTGAATAAATATTTAATACTAATTAACTAAATGGAACAGGTTTAAAAAAAAATGAAAAGTAGATAATTTATATTAAAATCTTGTTTCTCTTGTAATTTAAATTGTGTTCTGCAGAAAAAAAATAAATAAATTTAAAAGTTTCATTTGTTTTGTGTGTGTTTAAGATAGTTGATCAGAATCTGTATGAATTGAAATGTACATTCTTACGAAGAAGACATTGTGAAAAGTCACTCCAACGATTTTTGCCAAAAAACGAATAGTCGGGTGTAATACATTATAGTATGATGTGTTATATGATGTATGATTACGTAATCAATAAATTAAAAAAAAAGATGAGGATGAAAACGACGTGCAACGACTCTTTTTCCATTCCTCCCGACAGCATCACTGCCATTAGTGCAGTCCTCGCAAAATGTTGGCCTTCTTAGTTTTTTGCCAAGAAATCTTTTTGTTCTTATTCTTTTTAGCTTTAAACTTTTTTGGGGAGGTTTACTGTTGAGAACAGAATAATCGAAGGGGTGTTATGATGAAAGCAAACAAATTCACCTCCAAACCTCACCACAAAAGGTTCAAAATGCTGTTAGGAAGGTTTTGTTTGAAATAAAATTTTTAGTATAAAGTCTGTTGAGGTTGTTGACAAGCAAAAGTTAAGGATATAACCAGATTTTTGTTTTTATGTTTCTGGAGATTTTTGTTTTTCAATATATTGTTTCAGTATCAAAAGTTTAAGGAATATCTTAGCACAAAAAGGGCCTAAATGAGTTTAATATAAAAAGGACTGCTGTTGTGACACCCTTAGGTAAATGCAGGTGATGTAGAGAGAGAAGACTTTTCCTAAAATTCGTTCTGCCAAACGCAAAATACTGACACTCAAATTTTCCATATTCAAATTGGCCGAGAATGAAAAAATTTTTATTTTTTATTTTAGAAAAGACGGAATAAGAAGTTGCAAATATTTGTGTAAACATGAGGAAATGGATTTCTTATTTTTACACATTCACATAAATAAATAAATAAAATAGATTAGTGATGCATAATTGTAGAATTTTTTTTTAATTAGGTAAAATAAATAAAAAATATTCGTGTTTTACAAAAGGAATTAGAGAAAATCGCATTTAAAGAGTTAAAATGGACACCATTTTCTTTGTTTCCAAAATATTGTTTAATATTAATCAACTTTTTTTTTAATTGTAGCTCTTGTAAGCAGTAATAACTGAAGAATAATTTTTTAAAAAATCAAGAAACATAGAAAGAAATAATAGAGGTAATAATAATAATAAGAAATGATTAATTGGAAGGAACTCATTAAAGCAGGGGTGGGAAACATAAGGCTACAACTTTTCCTACAAAAGATTCTGTTATACTCAATTTTATTTATATTACTGTTTCAAATTCCCTTGCAAAAGCAGTCTAGTGATAGTTATAAAGTCAGTGACTGCTACTATATTGTCTCTCTTATACCAAACTACAGAAAATGAATATTAAGTTGTGTTGTGTCAACTGTGACCTACCCCTGTACTTTTGCTGTTGGAATTGGTTTAGGAAAAGGTAATTCTTTCCCACTCTTGTTTTAAAGACAAATTAAAGAACAGAAAGAGCGATGATAAATATATTGTCTGAAATGATGATATCTGTACAGTTTCAGTCTTGTTTTAAAAGTGTGTAACCTATAAAACACAAATTGAGACATAATGGTAACAAAATCTTTTAATAATTTTCTTACTGATACAAGAATTGATTTGAAATAGAAGGCCAGTCACAAATTGAAGGAGGAAATACATTTCAGAAATATTTTCATGTGAGAAATGTGTTTTGATGAGCTTCAAGATAATAGATGAATGAAGTGATGAAGGTAAAGTAGCTCATGGAGAGGAGATGTCATGTTTCCTTCTTCAAATCTGTTTTTTGAAAGCTCTTTTAATTGTTATTTTAATAACTAACACAATTTGAATGATTTTAAAAGAGATTTTGTTATAAAGATAAATTTATTACTAACTTTTAAGAGCAGATTAAAATGTAAAAGAAAAAAATTGAAAATAAGATAAAACAACCAGGATGTAATTAATTTAAGATTACTTCTTTGTTTGTAGCTTTCTTCTTAAATGTGCATTCAAAACTGAAAATTGCATCTTGTACAAGATGCAATTCTCAAGAAACAAGGTGTCAACACAAGTCTTTAAATGCAAGAAGTGGTTACTAGTGAAGAAAAGGCCAGTTATCATGTTAGTATGAACCACTCACAACGGTTTCCCTCCAAAATGAAATTATTAAAGAGAACCATTAGAATTTGTTATTTATGACGCTGAAATGTTCCAAAAAACATTCAAAAAGAATTTGGAACCATTTTACGTTACATCACTGCCATTAGAGCGTCCAAAATGTGTTCACATGATTACTCCAGTTGAGACCTTGGGACATTGCATGCTAACGTTCAAGAATGAAGTTTTGATCGCTTAAATCTGTTCAAATCATGACAAAGTCAATTGCACGAATCTTTCAAAAATAATTGCAACCAGTGTTGGAAAGTTAAGTTTTTGAATGAGATTAAGGATTTGTTCCTCCGAATTTTACCTCTGAGTTGAGACTCCTCTTGATGAAAGCAGAAGACAAAAAAAAAGTCGGTGTGAATATTTTTGTTCTTTAAATTTGCGATATGGAAAGTATAACTGAGAGTGTTGCTCATACCATCTTGACAAAAATAAATAAATAAATAAATATTAATAAATATTTATTAAATCATTATCCTTCCACCGTGTATCAAAGTAGTTTTCATTATTTAATTTCTCTTATTTTAAAAAAGCAAATTTTGAATGAAAATTTCTCTTTAACCAAACCTCATTTAAAGTATTGCCAACATTCAAAATTTACTTCCAGAATCAAGGCACAAGCAAAAATAATTCCAAGACTTAATTTCTGTAACTTATCATATTTATTCAATATAAAACCCATTTTGAAGAATACAAAGCACATCATCACTTTTATCAAACTTTTTTCACGATTTGGACGACGTCCTCATCATTTAAAATATGATCTTTTCCGACTTTTTGCGGTTGATGTTTCACCGATGAACCCCACACTAATGCGTATTTAAATTCCTTGGCTATGCTCCGGTGAAGCTTGTTACAGAAATCTTCCACCGATTTCTTGTCGCTGTGAAGTACGACAGGAGAACTGTAATCCGGCAGTTGTCCCTTGGGTTTCGTGTAAATTCTAACTAGCTTTAAATATTCCCACATTTTCTCCAGCAGATCGTCAAAATTCCATTTGTGATGAGCGGATATAGGTACGGTGTGAGGGATTTTATAAATTATATCTAATTCTTCGATGCTGATCTGATCGATTTTGTTTAGAAGGTAAATGCAAGGAACGTAGATTCGATTCCCTTCGATAACGTCGATTAAATCGTCGCTAGTAGCATCATACCTGAAAATCAAATTGTATTATTAAATGTATCAAACGGTTTTCTCCAGGCTGGGAGCCACTCAATTTTTACCTGAGGGTTATGTCAGCATTGTGAATCTTATACTCTGAGAGTATACTTTTAACTGTATCTAAATCCAATTCCGATTGAGGCACCATACACTGTAAGTTAACACCACCTTTGTCTTTTCTCCTGTAGACAATATTCGGAGGTTCTTTGTTAAGCCTTAATCCGAAACCTTCCAACTCATGTTCGATGAGCTTTTTATGCTGAAGGGGTTTTAAAACGTCTAAAACTATAAATATTAAACTGCAGGTTCGGGCCACTGCGATTACTTGTCTACCTCTTCCTTTACCGTCTTTAGCTCCTTCAATGATACCTGAAAACAAGATTTTAAATGTTTAAATTAAAAAACAAAACTAACTGAACCTAGGATCTTGGTCTATTGTGCCTAACAGAGGGCTCGGCACTACTTCTAACCTGGCAAGTCCAAAAGCTGTATTTTAGCTCCTTTGTACTTGATACAACCGGGAACAGTGGTGAGGGTGGTGAATTCGTAAGCTGCAACTTCCGAGTAAACACCTGCTAAATTGCTTAAAAGAGTGGACTTCCTACGGACGGAAAACCAACGAAACCGATTCGGGCATCTCCTGTCTTGGCAACGTCGAATCCTTCTCCAGGACCTCCACCGCCTCCTTTGGGAGTGATCAGCTCTCTCCTGAGTTTGGCCAAACGAGCTTTTAACAAACCTAAATGTCCAGCCGTTGCTTTGTTTTTCTGGGTTCGAGCCATTTCGGCTTCGATAGCTGCTATTTTCTCTAGAATGGTGCTCATTTTGTTTGCTTAATACTCTACAAAAGGAAAAATATTTTTAACTCTCACATTCTTATTTTGATTAAAATAACAACAATAGGTTCACTAAAACCTTACAAGAAGTATAAAAAGTGAAATTGATGCTGAGCCACAACAATATTAACCTTCAGACATGTTAGACAGTAAAATAAAAGTTTTGAAAGTTTCACTACTTCAACATCAGTGATACCACATATTATTAATCCTAAGACATATTTTATTGGTCCATTTTGAATCGCGCGAAAGTATCAGTTTCAGAATTGAAATTGCCTATCAACTTATATTTACACTTATTCATTAACTCTATCAGGTCATTTTTGAACTTTTCTAAATCTTCTTTCCTATAATGTAGTAGGAATTTAGGAGTGTCAACAATAATTCTGCAATCAGGCTTGAACATTTTAACCAGTTCTGGACTAATATGTTTCAACGCCATGGCTTGAGATATAAAAACCAAATCGAACATCTTTTCATATTCAGACTTGTTTGGGTAGTCTTTCAAAGCAGTTGAGGGTAAGAATATTATTTGAGAGTTGCTTGTATCCAAAAATTGATACATCTCAAAGGCATCTTTTATCCTTATGGAATTGGATTCTTGAGTAGAATCTAATGATAATATTTTTAATTGATCTGATGTATCAGCCATGATAGCTGGAAGACTGTCATCAGCAGTATCTGTTGGAACGAATTCCTTTTTGTTTTGTATTTCATGAAACATTCTCATTACATTCCTTTGAGTGAAATCGGTGGCACTTTTTATCATTCGATTATGAACTTTTTTAAACATATCTTCATCTTCACAATCAAAACCAAAGCTGACATATGGTCCAGTGACAATATCACCTAAATAACCATAGTTCAGTATTTTGGTTCCAGCTGAAAAAATTGCAGATGCTAAGGTCCAGTTAGGCACACATGGATCTGTGTCGTCAAAATAAAATGCAATTCCTTTTTCTCTAAATGTTTTGTACTCTTGTAAGTTTAATGGGGATGCCCCATATGGAGAATACCTCATGTGATAGTCCCAGTCAAATACACCTTGTCTTGTATCATATCTCACTCCTAAATGTTTCCTCAATCTATCATCCCAGGCTCTCAGTATTTGAAATCCACTATCTTTTGAAGCCCAATACTTGAATATGACTTCAAGTTGATCTCTCTCTTTATATTTTAGGTTGCTTAAAGTCACATAAGGTAAAATCATTTCATGGTAATTGATGTTCGTAACCATATTTAACAAACGTTTGGATGCTTTTATTAAATAATTTGAAGTTGCAGGTCTGAGAAGTGTGTTGCCATATAGTTCCATAAAAAATAACGTTTTTTCGGCGATTCCAAGAGTTTCCTTTGGCTCTAATGCGAGGGTAGTAAGTAGTAATTCCCGAGCCACATTTTCCAGAAGAGGTTCATAAACATATATTTTCAAATCAACATCTTTGTGGCGGTACTTTTGGGCGATCGTTTTTAACATATGACGCCCATCACATTGTCCCACTAAAAGAATATTATAAGTAGTTCTGGGTTTTTCGCAATCTCCTCCTGCTAAAGACTCAGGTCCTTCAGGGATTTCACTGAGAAGATCTAAAGCTTCCGAAAATCCCCACCACATTTTTTTCAAAATAAGAAAAACTAAAACAGCACAAAATATGGAATGTTTCTTATATGTTATTTACATCATGGAACCCGGTAGCTATAGCAACTTTCATATTTAGACTATCAAGAAATGAAAATGTTTGACAAGAAAGTGAAGTAAATGCGAATTTTTTGCAATTTGTAACAAATTTTGTACAAAAAAATTGTATGTACGTACTATAAAAATAAAAAGAACCACGAAATTGAAAAATACAAAAGAAATGTATGACATTATGCTGATGTGGATTGTTTCATGAGAATAAAATACATTTAAATAAATAGATGAACGGTTGAAACTCACCCTTTACACACTTTAAATAATAATTATGAAGAAATTTTAAAACCTAATTAATATGTAGTGAGAAATGTGAATAAAACTTCCATCACGAAGATAAAAAATACTCAATTTCCAATTTTGTCGTGTCAATAGAACCTATCCAAGAACCACATGTCTAAGCCTACCAATTCTCAGTCATTCTTACTAAAATTCCGTTCATTCAGTTCTTGATACTCTACGAAAGTGAAAAAAAAACTTAGGCATTGAAAAATGCACTGCGAAGAACATGCAAAAGTTTTTAAAAAAGCATAGAATCCGGCAAGACCTTTTGGCTTTATAACCAAACGTTCCCCTAAATGTCCCATGGCGCCGGGCCCCTAAAATTTTAATCAAATTTCATGGAGAAAAATGTGTTTTAAATAAAAAAAACCTTCATAGATGTAACTTTTCAAAGAAAAAAATATATATTTATTCATCTTACAACCATTCAAAAGTATTGCACTGTGAGTTTTTGGTGTGAAGGTGAATTTTAACTCAATTTTAAAAATTAGGAAAAATAATTACTGAAACAATAATCACAAGTTTATGTATTTTTTACTTTAGAAATACAATTTTTGAATCCAACTGATCAAAGTTCTGAACTCAAACCACAAACAAAAATTGAACATAAATCAGTTCAAAAAAATATATTTTTGAGGAGACAAACTTTGATCATTAATGCATGAGCTTGATTGAAAACCCTTTTGAATTGTTTACCTTTCACTGGTCAATCATCAAAAGATTTTTGACCATAACACCAAGTTGTGTGTTTGTAATGTTTTTAAAAATTTCAATAAAGCAAACTATTATTGTTAAAAAATAAAACCATTTTAAGGCCAGCTCAAAACATTCAAAATTAAATTAAAAACAAATATAATTAAACAGAAGAATACTATAAAAAAATTACGCAGAGAAAAATATGATCATCTTCAATTTTGAGAAGATCGCGGCAAAATATTTATTAAAAAGGTGCTCAAGCAAGAGAATAACAAAAAAGACGGGCTAAAAATTCAACAAAGACCTTTTTTGATATACGTTCATAATTCGTCTAAAAACTGGCCTTTCTCGGTCATTATCAACCCTAAATCAGAATTGAAATTTTTGAAACCAATGATGACATTTATTTGTAATTTAATCTAACAAGTTATAGATTGTTTTGAGATTTTGGATGCCTAATACTTCCTCAGTAAGCAACCAAAATATGTATAATTCTATCAAATAAATCAAACTAAATCTAGACATAAAAGTGAGTGCAAAAGGACACAAACCAAGATTGACAACCGTTATTTACGATATTTTAAGAAAAACCGAATAAACGGAAATCTCTTGATAGCCATGACTAACCCCTTCACTGCCTTGAATTCAAAAATTTAATTTTCACTAACCCGAAAAATTATTTAAAAATTGTTTGAAACGATTATGTTTTCGTTAAGATTTGACATCTTGACAATATCTTCAAATTATTATTTGACTGTTGATAATTTACCAGTAAATAATAAAAAGAAACTCCGAATTTACTGTTTCTATAATTGTAAATTAAACAAATAAATATTAAATAGGAAATAATTAGGCATCAAACAATACACTGTACTAAACATGCAAAATACGAATAAATTAAAGAAAAATTTGATAAAAAGGATTTTCACATCCTTCGAAAATTGTTATTTTTGTTTTAGGCGATAATATTTCTCTATATAACGACTTCTTTTACGCTTCTTCCGTCTCTAAAATGATTCTACTTCTTTTAGAAAAAATCCACTGAGGACTGAAACAGTAAAAGTTTATGATAATTATTCAAACTTTAGGTGACGTGATCGGTTATACTGATGGAATCGTTCATTACCTTCACTAACGGCAATCTTTCAAAAATTTCTCCTCAAAGCTATCTAATTCACTTAGAACATAATTTGCCTTATTCCGCAACACTTTAGCTCTATTCCCAGCTTCATCTAATTCTTTCAATTCCTTATCCAACTCTTTTATCTTCTTATCCATATCCACGGTTGACTCATCAACTAAATGACACAGCCGAGCAAATGTCGATGACAATTCCCTAAGACATTTGATGAAAATCGTTATTTCTGTTACAACCGAATGGTATTAAATATTAATTTCGGGTTACTCACTGTTGAACTTGATGACTGCAATTGGCTGAAGTCAAGTCCACGATCAACCTGAGTTTTTTAGTCGCGTGATTAACATACTGCTTCTTAAAAGCCCTTTCTTTCGCTTTGTTTGTCCACGTTAATCTCTCATAAAAATATATACTACCATAAAGAGCTCCGGTAACTAATATCACCTTCCATCCTACTGTTCTCATCATCTGTCAAACAGTAAACAAGATTAAACCTCCTCATCTGTGTGCACTGAATTATATGTATCGCGAAAAAAATTGAATAATATTACTTACAAAACCTGTGAAGAAGAGAACACCCATCGTGCCTTATGAGCTGACAGATGTCAATGCCATCTTGGATATTAAAGACCAGTCATTACCTCCAACTACAGGAGAGACCGTTCCAGCTGTTACATCTAATGAATTGTCAGGAGTAGACATCAATGAAGGAACCTTTGTAAACCAGATTATATATAATATGTTAGTATATTTTTATAAACAGCAAAATTGTGTGATATAGATAAATCTTATACTTACCGAAGTTTTGTAATTACTAAGAGTGTGTTTATGGCCCGATTTCCCGGTAAATCTGTTTATCAAAGCAGTGATTCCCCACGAAAATCTAAATTCCAAATCTTCTTGGAAGTCTGCGCATAAATTATCACAATTTAGTCGGTACAAAATTTGAAACGGTTCTCTCCTGGGAAGCACCGTCGCCATCATTTGTTTTTTGTCATCGGGTAACAACTGTGCCATTCTCTCTGAAAATTAAAAATTCGTTACTAACAAAAAATGAGAAACAACATAAGTTACGAGAACGGCTTGGAATTTATTTACCTGTCATTTCCCTCTGACTATTTTCAATATTCATAGCCAAAGCTGTCGATAACCTGGCTCTCAAATTGCTTCCTAGCCCGTTCTCAACGTGAGCATGAATTTCCTTTTTGTAAACATTGAGTACGAGAGGTTCAGGATGAAACGGAAGATTGAATTCATCGACTAGTACTGAAAGTCTGCGAATTTCTTCACTTAAAGCTTTTGATACCTTTGCAATAAAACGCTCCAGTTAACAATCAACCAACTTCCAAAGATAAAAGCTTATAAGATATACTTTCCTTAAAAATACTAACCCTTTGTTCGACGTCATCAACCATGTGATTAATTTTTTCCTTCATTTCTTGAGTCAATAATAAAAGCTGCTGCTCTGTAAAATTGAGTTTTTCGTAAATTACTTTCTTAACGACAGCTTTTTCTGATTTAAGACGCAAAGCGGTTTCATAAATATCATCCATCACTTTACGAATATCGCTGAAATAATATAAATTTTATTAATTACAACTTTTATACCAAAATATACTTCAAAAAAATTCCTTCCTCCACGAACTTACGATGCGATTAATTTTCCTCTTTGAGAGTGTTGATCGAATTTCGTTTTCACTGCGGATTTCGAAATGCACTCCTCAAATTTTTTTTCGAAATCTTGAAACTCAAAATATCGGTTGGGGAATCCTTCGGCTAGCGCACCAGCTGAAATGAAAAAAAGTTAAATGAGACGCCATTTGTTAGCACAAAAAGTCACGGAACACAATTCTTTCGTGAAATTTTCATTTTAAGATCCTTACAATGGGCCGGCTGTCCTTTCTGTTCGCATATTCGAGCCTGAAGTGCCTCTTTGGCCGAAACAAAAAATATCCTTTCTTGAGCCTCTTTCTGTGTACAAACTTTTAATTCTTTAACTAAAAAGTCCATAGTTCTTTCCAGATGTTGAGAACGAACCTGGAAAATATTAACACAAATGAAAACATGATGTCATAGCTACTGTATAAAATAACCGCGTGGTCCATTTAACACTTTTCTTCGGTATAATAAAATTATTTCTTTTTGTAAACCTGGTAACTGTGTGATATAAATTAGCCAAAAGCAGACGGTGTCACTTATAAAGCTTAAAAGAAGCAATCTATTTATAAAAATTTTTTGTTCCTCATATTTAGTGCCGAATCATACGAAAAACATTCCACCAGGAAACTTGCTTTAGACGAATCACAGATGTTATCATTAATAAAATTGGCAAAATGTCTCAACTAAATAAGGGCAAAGACCTTTACTCTTTAAAAATTTCAATCTTGAGGGCTCAGAAAGCTTTGAAACAATTTTTTAATTAGACACGACTAATTTTTTCAATCATAAGCAATGATCGATTAAAAAAAATTACTTTTGGTGCAAAACCTTAATTACACATACCTTATCCTGTTCTGTGTTGAGCTTAAAAAAGGAAAATTTTATTATATAATTTGAAGTATATTTTAAACATACTTCCTAATTTTTTAATTTATATTTCATGTCGACAATATCACCAATTTTTATGCCTATTTACTGTGAGGGACAATACAAGATGTTTAAAAATTACTTACTCCATCGAGAAATTCAGGTTCTGAGGCGGACGCATCCCATCTGTTGTTTAAAATAAATATATTTGGTTTCGATATTCTGGTGGAAACTTTGTGAAAAAGGTTTTTTTCCTACAAAATATAGTAAATTTAGATTTTTCAACATTAGCTGTTGTTAAAATTCTATAAATTTAACATTTAACTTTTAATCCAGACTTACTGTAACCATAAGTGTACTCTCTGCATTAGCTACTAATACAAACACATCAGCGTCCAAGCAGTGTTTATCAATCCAGTCATCTAGGTTAGGTGAGACATCTATTCCTGGTGAATCAACAAAGACAACATCATCTCTCAAAAGAAGACATTTGTCCTTGGGCCAGAAGATTCTAACCAGCTGACTTTCAAGAAGTTTTTCTTTACAAAGTGCATGCCCTAACTGGGCTACGGACTGTAATCGAAAAATATTTTGAAATAAGTATTTTAACATTATTAAGCCTCTATTTTTTAATTTATTAAAATAAATTTACCTTAACATTTTGTTTCTCATTTGAACCTTCAGTCATAAGGTAACTTTCTCCATTATCTGATCCTTCAACTTGAAGAAAACAGTTTGTTGTGTGACCAATGCCACTGGGCAGTATTTTATCCCTCAACATTGCATTGATCACTGTTGACTTTCCATTACTTGTTCTCCCAAAAAAGGCAACTTTCATATGATCCCTCTTCAAAACATCTCTAATTGCATGCACTTTGTCAATGTATCCCATGACTAATTCAATATCTTTTTCTGTGGTGATCTCATCTTCCTTCTTTAGACCTAAACAAAACAGATTAATGAGTCTTCAAAAACCATTACTAAATTACGATGCCCATTGTAACAGTATGAATTACAGCGAAATTTTACTTACTTTGCATGTACTGAACAGTATCCTTCACATAATCTTCAACTTCTACAAATATATCATTTATCTTTCTCTTGGCTATGACAAATATCTGAAGAGGAGAATTAATTACTCTTGAATCACCATTTGCCACAAGGGTCCCACCCCTAGCTGTTGCCCCCTCACCAGGCATCATTGATATTGTTCTATTAATATAGGCTGCCATTTACTTTTCAAAACCCACGCTTTAATTAATAAAAAATTCCTAAGAATTTTCATTAATACATGAGATATATATTTATATAGAAGCCCCTAAGATGACAAATACTTGAGGTGTACAAAGGTGGCAAGCTAAATTAAGAGCTGAAAAAACAAACAAAACAATAAATGTGCAAAAGCTTACATTCGTTGATACAATACAAACTAAATACATATATATTGATGTAAATGCATCTACTGCATCTTTTCATAAATGTTTGCAACTAAAGTTTGTAAAAAAAACAAAAATAAATATTGTTGGCGATATCAATGACGATATCTAGAGAATGATTAAGCAGCATAAAAGAAAAAACAAGCTTTTGGAAGGAGGTATATAAAAATTAAAGCTCCATTTATTTGGTATATGCAAAAGGTTTGAAATCGTATAGTATCAAAGTACTTCAGAACTTTAAAAATGACGATTACATCATTTAAAAAAATAAGATGTGCGTATTTTAAAAATGAGCATGCGATAAAAGTCAATTGCAAATTACGTGGTACAATAATGATACCAAACAACTCAATTGGGTTTACTGAATAATGAGAAAATGTTTTGGAAAAACAATAAATAATACTAAATCATGAAATATCGACCTGCTCATTTCTTGGCATTTTAAAACAGCATTTTGTTAATGATAAATCTGAAAAATAGAGAAGTGCACATTAGCAGCTTTTGTTATGATTAAATTTTTTGAAGTGAAAAAATCTGCCTTTTGATGTGCAACAATTTAGATAAAAACTGTTTTGAGAAGAATTTATGAATGTCGTACTGATTTACTCACCTTGTTAAAATTTTATTTTTGCAGTTCCCACCACCATTTTAAATAAGTAAAATAAAATGTCGTTTTTCATTTTCTTCTAAAGCCACGTTCAAAAAAAAAGAATTTTCCTCTTGCAGCAAAAGACACGACTTTACAAATTCAAAGTATTGAGCGCCGAATTGTTACTGTAGTGTTGATACTTCAATGTCGTTCTTTGAGCTTAAATTAAACTACCTCAATTTAAAGTCCAATATTGAAACATGCTATAAAAACCCAAAAAATAAAACTACTCCAGGAATTCTTTAGGTGAAAATTTATAAAATTTCTAATTCTACAAAATTTTTAATTCACATTAATTTATTTTTATTTAATTTAATTTTTACATTTATCAAAACATATTAAAATTATAAAAATTAAACAATCTACAAAACTATTGGTATCTGAGGCTGTACGAATTAAAACCCAGTAACTTTAAAAAAACTTTAATAAAAAAAAATTCCAGATTTTAGAAAAATTTTTAACATGAGTAAAAATATTTTTTATTAATAAACAGTACAAAATGCGTTAGAGAAATTTAACAGGAAAAAAATTCAGTCTTCTATAACATAAATAGCTTTGCACATACAGGTGTTAAATAACCCATTATAACAGTTGACAAGAGATTCACTGAATGATTATCTATTATCTGTTTACCACTAATATGTACTACCTCATCTCCTGAATGCTCAATTATACAACCTGTTGATTTTTCAATACCTAAAATTTTATCATTTCATTAAATAAATTATTTTGATTATGAATCTTAAATAAAAATGATTTTTTTTAAGTTAAAGAGATGAAATATGAACTCACCAGAAAATTGTAGTGTGGCGCCTAAAATTGAATCAATGATACTTCCAATGAGCCCAGCAAACCCTCCTATTACAATCAAGGGCCACTGAGGAGGGCTCATGAGGAGAAGATTATTATCAACAAAATATAAAAGTGTTAAGTAATAAGCCAGTCCTATTGCTATACCCCCTAAGAAGCTTAAAAATAAACCACCTGAAAGAACATCGAGGCATTTTAAGAACTACAAAATTTTAACATTCTGTGCCTTTTTTGCCTTTGAATCATTTGAGCCTGCTGAATTAATGATGTCAATTTGATTTGGCTGATTTATTAAATTTCTAACAAGTTTAAAATTAATTTTAATTTAAATTTTAAAAAGTTTAAATTAAAAAGTAATTCTCCAGTAATGAATATTGATAATTGAATTACAAACCTATTGTAACCCCACCATTTGTTCCTTTAGGCACTTTTTTAAATGAAGTGATAAGAATAGGTTCACCTCCCAGAACTGTTCCTAATTCAGATGCCCATGTGTCACCATTGGAACATGCAAATGCCCCTAAGGATTGGAAAAGTGATATTGATGACATGAAAATATAATTTTTGTCTTAAAGAAGATACATAATTTCATTAATATATCTACCTAAAATTCCTAACGAGAGCCAGGAAGCTCTATAATGACTGGCAAAATTAATAGCCAATTCTCCACAACCATGATCTATAATATATAAAATGGCCAATACAGTAGCCATCCCTCCATTGCAGATCACATTAATCCAATTTCTCTGGCCACCTAAAAAATTAATTAAGAAATAATTTACCAATTAACAACACAAATGGTTTTAATCACATAAATTGCAAGCAAACCTTCTTTAAAATCCTTTTCAAATTTCTTCTTCTCATGACTTTTGTATTTAGTAGCCTTTGATCCTAACACGAAAAAAGCAAAGAGACAAGACAAGAAGCAGTAACTGCCAAGTGTTAAAAAGAAAGCTACTATTGTCCCAGAAATTGCCCCACTTTTGTTAATGCTTTTATAATGGTAACCTAAGGCTAGAAAAAACAAAATACACTTTGTTACAAAAGTTCTTCCCACTAAAATGATTACTAATTTGATTAAAAACGTCATTTGTGTCCTACCAGCAATAAAAAGTGGTATTCCGATGGATGCCAACCACCTTGTGGGGGATACATGTTCTGTTTCACCATCTCCTGTACTGGTCAAATGAAACACAAGAATGTTTCCACACCACAACAGCAATGCAAGTGGTAAAGCTATAACTCCCAACAAAATAGGTACCATTGAAGAAAACTGGGGAGCCATTTCATGGCCTTTTTTCTTAGGTGGTTTTTCCATTGATTTCAAACAACCAGTAAGAACACTGGTTTATGTTAAAGTTTTAGAACCTGTCAACGACAAAATCGAACAGCCAAGTAGCCTGAGCACTAAATCAATATCATTTGAGGCAACAACGTAGACCAAAATTTATTGACACAAGTCAAAATTTGAATGAATAGAAGTAAATCTTATCTTATACAGTTACCATCTCCTGTTATTCTTGTTTTCTTCTCGTACTTCGTGGCACTATGTGTTAACAATTAATTTGGCAACACCGTTTCGCGCGCTTTTCCAGTCAATATTGTGCTTAAAAATTTTTGTTTACGGTTTGTCACGTAAAAAGGATTTTTAAAAAAACCCTGGTTTCAGCAGTTCTGTGTCTTGAATTCATCTAAAGGTTTGTAGTTCAAAGTTTATTATTATTATTTTGATATATAGAAGTAAATATCTCTTCCCCACTTTATTTCAAACTATTAATATAAATTCGTAACCGGATTTTGTCATAAAAATGTATCTACTCATTGCAATATGTTAGTTGACTTCTCAGGTCATAAAATTATTCATTCGAGGAAATTAGTGGTGTTCATCTTGTCAAAAAATAAATTGGACATTAAATTAATTTTCTTTATCTGTTTATATATTTTATTTTCTTTTGCGTTTTACTACTTTTTTTACAAAATATACAGTGACAAAAATTTTACAATATAATATAACAGATAATGAATCATATATTTTGGAATTATTATGAGAAAAGAGAAATTATCTGGTACTTAGTACAACTATCATTCATTCTCTCAAAAAAAGTATTATTCAGATACTTCTTCAGAGTGTTATACATCAATTATAACTCAGATGTTCTGAACAAGTACTAATATAAAAATCACATCAGTTTATATAGTCCATTAATTATGTGTTTGTGTTTCAGGGGTTCGTAATTTTCTTAAGTTATAAGAATAAGAGAATTAAATGAGGTTAAAAATAATGAAAATATAGGTCACAAAGAGTCCATTCCTAAAGATACTAACTCAGCATTCTTCAAATTTGTTCAAACTGAAAACTACTTAGGCATCATTGGTTCACTAACAATAATACAAAGCCTGATGGCAAAATTGATTCATAAAATCACAACCTGAGTTGAGCTCCTTTTATAAAAGAAATTGTAAAACAAGCATAACAAAAACTGATGGAAATAACAAGTGCTCTAATATCTTTGTTGGTATTTTCGGTACGAACCTCCTATTAATTAACCAGTATTACATATGGAAACCAAATCCTTCTAATAAATGTATCCTCCGTTGGCATCAGTTTTTTGGGTGATGGTGGATGGAACTCTTCCACCAAAGCCTGAGCCTGATGATGAAAAACCAGAAGAAGGAGCTCCATATGAAGAGCTGGGTCTAGAAGCAGAAGATCCTCCGAAGCCACCGCTACCAGATGATCCTCCAAATCCACCATGTCCTCCTGCACCTCCAGCACCAGAGGAACCTCCAAAGCCACCAGCGGACGGTGCTCCGTAGGATGAGCTGGGTCTAGAAGCAGAAGATCCTCCAAATCCACCACTTCCCAATGAACCTCCGAATCCACCACTGGATGGTGCTCCGTAAGATGAGCTTGGTCTAGAAACAGAAGATCCTCCAAAACCACCGCTACCAGATGATCCTCCAAATCCACCATGTCCTCCGGCACCTCCAGCACCAGATCCTCCAAATCCACCAGCAGATGGTGCGCCGTAAGAAGAGCTTGGTCTAGAGCCAGAAGAACCTCCAAATCCGCCAGATCCTGATGATCCTCCAAAACCGCCATGTCCTCCAGCACCTCCAGCACCAGATCCTCCAAATCCACCAGTGGATGGTGCGCCATAAGATGAACTAGGTCTAGAAGCAGAAGATCCTCCGAATCCACCTACACCAGATGAACCCCCGAATCCGCCAGTGGATGGTGCACCATAAGATGAGCTTGGTCTAGAAGCAGAAGAGCCTCCAAAACTACCGCTGCCAGAAGATCCTCCAAATCCACCGCTACCAGATGAGCCTCCGAAACCACCGCTGGATGGGGCTCCATAAGATGAGCTGGGTCTAGAAGCCGAAGATCCTCCGAAACCACCGCTGCCAGAAGAACCTCCGAATCCACCACTAGATGGGGCTCCGTAAGATGAGCTTGGTCTGGAAACCGAAGATCCTCCGAAACCACCGCTGCCAGATGATCCTCCAAAACCACCATGTCCTCCAGCACCTGAACCTCCAAATCCACCAGTAGATGGTGCACCATAAGACGAGCTTGGTCTAGAAGCAGAAGATCCTCCAAATCCACCGCTACCAGAAGATCCTCCGAATCCACCGCTAGATGGGGCTCCGTAAGATGAGCTTGGTCTAGAAACAGAAGATCCACCGAAACCACCGCTACCAGAAGATCCTCCAAATCCACCATGTCCTCCAGCACCGCCAGCACCAGATCCTCCAAATCCACCAGCAGATGGTGCGCCGTAAGAAGAGCTTGGTCTAGAACCAGAAGATCCTCCAAATCCGCCAGATCCAGATGAACCTCCGAATCCGCCAGTAGATGGGGCTCCGTAAGATGAGCTTGGTCTAGAAACAGAAGATCCTCCGAAACCACCGCTACCAGAAGATCCTCCAAATCCACCATGTCCTCCAGCACCGCCAGCACCAGATCCTCCAAATCCACCAGCAGATGGTGCGCCGTAGGATGAGCTGGGTCTAGAAGCAGACGATCCTCCAAATCCACCTACACCAGAAGAACCTCCAAATCCACCAGTGGATGGTGCTCCGTAAGATGAGCTTGGTCTAGAAACAGAAGATCCTCCGAAACCACCGCTACCAGATGATCCTCCAAATCCGCCATGTCCTCCGGCACCTCCAGCGCCAGATGAACCTCCAAAGCCACCAGCGGAAGGTGCGCCATATGAAGAACTTGGGCGAGATGCTGAAGAGCCTCCAAAACCACCAGATCCAGATGATCCTCCGAATCCGCCAGTGGATGGTGCGCCATAAGACGAGCTAGGTCTGGAAGCCGAAGATCCTCCGAACCTTGAACCACTTGCTCCAGAAGAACCTCCGAATCCACCGCTGGATGGAGCTCCATAAGATGAGCTTGGTCTGGAAACTGAAGATCCTCCAAATCCACCACCGGATGAACCACCGAATCCACCATGTCCTCCAGCACCTCCGGCGCCAGAACCTCCAAAGCCACCGCTAGCTGGGGCACCATATGAAGAACTTGGTCTAGAAGCAGAAGATCCTCCAAATCCACCTACACCAGAAGAACCTCCAAATCCACCAGTGGATGGTGCTCCGTATGATGAGCTTGGTTTTGATACAGATCCACCAAAGCCGGAGCTTCCAAATCCTCCTGCACCAGATCCACCGAAACCACCACTTCCAGTTGAGCCTCCAAAACCTCCTGCAGATGGAGCTCCATAAGATGAGCTTGGTCGAGAGCCAGATCCTCCAAATCCACCAGATCCTGACGATCCTCCAAAACCGCCGGAACCAGAAGAACCACCAAATCCTCCTGCGGATGGTGCTCCATAGGATGAGCTTGGTCGAGAGCCAGATCCTCCAAATCCACCAGATCCTGACGATCCTCCAAAACCGCCGGAACCAGAAGAACCACCGAATCCTCCTGCGGATGGTGCTCCATAGGAAGAACTTGGTCGTGAAGCCGATGATCCACCGAAACCACCTGAAGAACCACCATGTCCTCCAAAACCACCTGTTCCAGCAGATCCACCAAATCCACCACTTGATGGGGCTCCATAACTCGACGATGGTCTAGATGCTGGAGCGGAAGGACCTCCAAAACCTGTGGATTGAGAAGGAGTTCCATATGATTCAGAAGGTTTTGATGCTGGAGCCGAAGGCCCTGTATGACCGACACCTGACAGTGATGGTGATCCATATGACAGACTTGGGCCCACAGGTCCTCCTAGGCCCGTTGACGAAGCAAAAGTAACGCTTGGCTTTGGTGCAGGAGCTGCTGGGGTACCATAACTTTGGCTAACGCCAGATGATGTACCAGAATTACCCGCGGAAATGGGTGGAGAGGGAGGTTGGGGTTCTCCGTAACTTTGACTGGGAGTGATAGAGGAGATGGAGATCCATAGGATGTAGACGGGATGTCAAGCGCGCCCCCCTGTGATAAAGAACCGCCTGAAGCTGAAGCGAAACCACTACCGGTTGGCCCTGATGTATAACTACCTGAGGATGAGAAACCTCCAGCAGAAGGTCCAAAGCCTCCTCCTACGCCGGATCCTCCAGCACTGCCTGGCAAACTGAATGGTGGGGAAGGACTCTCTCTGGGATAACCAGCAACTGAAAATAAATAATAAAATAAATTTTAATTTTTAGCTTGCAATTTATTTATTTTTTTTATTTCAGATTTAAGGACATATCAGTGCCGACGTGGTAAAAGAATCTGTCCGAACAGTCTATATTAAGGGAAGCGAGTTTCGGCAACAATTTGAAATCTTCAGATTCTGGTAAAGTTAGTTATCATTTTGAGAAAGTCGACAAAGAGATTAATCAGCAAAACAGGTAATTAACACATTTCTCAACTTAAAAAGGAGCATCGAAACTGCATTATGACAAGTCATGTTTTTTGGTTATGTCGCCAACTTGCACTCACGAAACGCGTATTCAAAAGAAAAAAATTGTCAAACTCCTTCAATTCTTTCGATTTGTATCCACATACAGAAGATTATCGTTAAGTTAAAAATTTATTTTTCAAAAAGCAAAACCTTAAAAACTTTCATAACGCTGATTGATACTAGTTTCTTTTCTGTCTAAGGAAGAGATTATGTTTGATATTTTGCTGAGATCTAGTTTATCTTAAATGCCCTAGTTGGTCCTCTTTTAGGTGCTTTTCACTCTTCATATCTGGTAATTGTTGTTTATCTTTTTTAATGCTTCCTGCCCAGTTAATAAATACTTTTGTCATGATGACAAGAAATCTAGGAAAAACCACCGACTGACACGAGTAACCAATCACATTTATTTAGTTCATTCAAATAATTAAAGAGCAACATTTAAAATGTTCCAAATATCCTAAAACACGGAATAAATTAACTTAAGGCGTGAGTTAAGTATTTTACTTTTAATTTGGTCGTGCTCTGACCTAAGCCGACTAGAAATTACGCATAACAGTTCTGTATTAACGTAGCATTTTGATTTCCACTTTCGGTGTTGATTGTTCAATCATTAACAAAATCAAAACTTTTTTAAGAAGTTACCGTAGCTAGTGTCAATAACTAACTGAAGACAGAACTTCTCATTTTTGCTAGCTAGCTCTGTATCAAAGTTTCAATTTTTGTCAGCTGTAGTAGCTGTCTGACCCACAGGTATATAAACCTTTTAGTGCCTATTAGAGATTCTTACAAGACCCAAATTGAAGTATCACATAGTACTCAACTTGTTTCCTCATAGTCCGATTGTCAGACATAATTAGTGAAGTGAATGACGTCTCTACTAAACAAAACAAAAAAATTTAGCACATAATTCGGCTTTTGATGTATCTCACAGGCAATTTGTGAGTTAAATTGTAAAGGACTGCTCTCCGAAAAAAGACGTGCATATGAAGGTCTCTGAAATTATGAGATGCAACTTTCACTTGCGCTTATTCAAGGCCTTTGTAAGAGTGCTTCAGTATTCAACCTTGAATATTATTGTCATTATTATTTTTGCATCATTGTATTGTTCTTAGGATGGTTTGACACAATTTCCCCCTTAGCTTGGCCTAGCTTAGTCTCAATTGTTCTGGCCAATTGGACAAAATGGAGGTATGAGATAATCGCTTTTGCTCATCATGAACCTAGTTTTCAGCAATTATTTTTGGCATTCAATTACCGTCATTTTTTTGTGAATTTTTGAACTAAATTTATTTTCTTTTCAATGCTTACACGTGAGTTTGCGTCACAGAAATTTATTTATTTTTTTTTTAATGTGGTTTTTGTGTTACCTTTAATTTTCCACAGTTCTGCAATTTCCCCCAAAATTTATTTTATTTTTTAAATGTCAAATTACACCATGAAATTTAACGGTTACCAAAGCTGTCACTTGTCTACACCATGGATAGTTCACTCCAGAATTCATAATTTTGATTAATAATTGTCTGGGCACTAATGATTTAAAAGTGAAATAAAGCACATTCGTCTTGCCAAAATTTTCTTTTTAACCCAAATTATGGGTTAGAATGGGTTCTGTTTCCTGCCAGTCAAACAAAACCCATTTTCCGAAATTTTTCATCGAGTTTCGGGGGGGATAACTCAAAACTTTGATGACGAATAAATAAAGGAAAGGGAAAAATGATGTCTTGTCACATTTGATATTTTGACTTATTAATTAGTTAATAATAATAAGGAAGTGATAAAGGAACCCCCCCAAAGTGAAAATGTTCAAAATCACGCCCACCTCAGGTTTTTGAAAGATGTGAGTTACATTTAGCGAACAAAAGTGAAATTTTTTACGACATGTGAAAGGGTGTGCCTTGACAATTTTTCATTAGCCAACTTATTACCTCTCGATCGTTGTGACTCAGCAAAATGACGGTTTGAACCTGGCTTCCACGGGGTGTAATCACACACACACAAAAATTAAGTATAGATATTAATGGACATGTTGTCACTCATCCTATTGTTAAATGACGTGTAAAAGGATTTAAAATCGTGACGAGGAGTAATAATAATAATAATAATAGACAGAATAGGACATTTTCAATTGAACAACCTATCGGAAAAGAAAGATAAAGTTGAAATCCAACGATGAGACTTAATTACTTTAATTAATATTTATTTATTTTAACGAAGAGAAATTGAAACTATTCAAAAAACCATTGTTAACAATTCAGAGGAAAAGGAAATGGACTGATAGATTTATAAACAAATGTAAACAGAATCGTAACACTGTATCTTGAGAATTTAATTAATTAATTAATTAAATAGAAGAGGGAAGTATGGGATTATCATGTCAGAATCCTCAACTAATTTATTTAACTGTTTGATTGGTATGGGTGGTCAGTTAGGTGATTGTATCCCACAACCGAAGGAAGAGGACATTGTGGAAAATATTTTCTTTTAAGATGTGAGTTTTTGAGTTCAAAATTATTAATTAAAAGATTTTGTTAGCTTATAATTTCTATCAGAATAATTTTTTTAAACCACTCCTCAAGTTTCTTGGGGAGTATGGCTAAGCATGATTCAAAAAAGTGAAAATAAAGAAACCTTTTTAGGAAACCCCCTCCAGAAAAATTTGAATTGAAAGTCATATGGAGACAGAAAGCTTTTTTTCACTTTAAAATAGTCAATAGAGATTCCCACAGTTACATAAATAAATTTATTGACGTAATCTCATCACAGACACATTCAGGTATATACAATGAATGTAAAATAGAGATATTAACTTTGCCTTGTCATTGTTTGCAGTGAAGCCTTTTTTTTTAATTATTCACTAACCATGCTTGTTTCAAGTCGTTGAACCATCTTCCAGTTATGTAATTTTTCTTTTGTTGTTGTCATTAGGGTAAAGCATTTAGCATCACATCTAAAACCAATTTTTTTTTTTAACTAAGAACTTTCATGCTTCAATTGAATCCCCTGCAGAGTGATCTTTGTTGTCGGTAATAGTTTTTATTTGTAATTTCTAAAATATATTTGTACTAATACTCGGTTAGGTAATTTCAAAACAATTGTATTCAAAGGAGAAAGCTAAAGACTAAATAAAAGGGTTGCAAGAACTAGAGTCCATTAATAATAAACTCAAACAAAGATGTGTGTACATTGGCTGAATACTTACATGGGGCATCCCGTTTTGATACCGACTGACTAGCATGGGCACATATGAAAAGGGAAATTGCGACGGGCACCTGAAATTAAAACAAAAATATTCAAATCATATGCAATCAGGTTTTAACATAAAGATGTGAGTAATTGGTTCAGTGAGAGAAAATTCAAGAGCATTGGCCCTTGGGTAATAGGATTATTTCCATATTATGTAACTATAAGAACCGCATTCATATTTAAATCTGTCGCGTCGTCACAGCCACGGATAATTTTTTACATTTATTGCGAAAAGAAGAGAAATATGTTGGGCAATAAATTTTTTTATATTTATAGTGCAGTAAGTGTGATAAATTTAGTGTAGTAAGTGCAGTGAAATTTATCATACTCTTAGGTGTCGGCGGATTAAAGCTTAAATCACGAGATAATTATGTCAATTTTATGGACACTTTTCTTGCTGCTTTCTTTCAGATAAATATTATATTATAACCATAAATGTTCATTTTTTTTGTTTGTTGTTGTTTTATTTATGGGAAGAAGAGTGAGTTGTCATGAACTCAACAAGTATTGCTGACTAATTTTAGTAGGGTAGAAATATTATGTTTAATAGTTTCAAAACCGGAAAATGATTTTACTAAAGATATTATATGCCTAAATGAAGTGGTTATATCATCCGAAAATATTATAATAAAAAATTTCTTGTCATGATGCGATTCTGGCCGTGACATAGAGACGTATCATTTAAAATTCCAAACAATTTTTATGAGTGAAAGATGAGGTAAAGAAAGAACAATAATTTTTTTGTTTGTGGTATAAGTAGGCATTGCTCTTAACGATCTCATGAAAATTTTTTTTTGGTTTACGTAAGAGGTGGAATTGTGAAAATTAAGCGCAGAAATTACAATTTGAGTGTCGGTGTTTTTGTGTTCTGTCCCATTTTGATTGTACCATATCCCACATGACATATTTAATTTGTGAATACTTCATGATACTGTTTCCTTAAGAGGTCTCAAATTATCTTCTTCTATTTATATTATATATTAAATAAAATATATTTACAGCTTTTTAATTCAAAAAGCGATGGCAAAGCTTTGGTTTTCTTTTAATTGATTATTACTTAACCTAACCTGGTTATAAAGGTCTTTATATTATTTATAAAAATCTTTTGAGTGGTTAAGAAATTTATCTCAATGGTAAAAATACTTGAGGAAAAGCAGTTTTTCATATTCTGGCAGTTAAGACACTGCATTAAAGAAAAAAATGATTATGGAAGGAAAATTTTGTAGTTAACCTAACCTGGACAAACTGAAAAAACTTATTTGTCACTTATTCTTGACTCAGTCAAGCCTTTCTTCTGTGGAGTGAAACACAAACAAATAGTATAAATTGAAATTGACGGATGTTTCCTATTGTTATAGGAATTTTGAAAAATTATTGGCGTTTTTATGACTTTTTTAATTATCGGCTTTCTACAGGTTTCATTAAATAAACATTACCTAAGCTGATTATTACACGCAAAAATGGAATTGACATTTGATTTTTTTTGTACTTGGCAATGACAATACAGAATTTAGCTGGAGGTTACACAACCAAATCATCAACAAATGCTGTAGGGCTCCGCAAGAAAGATCAAAGTCATGTTTCATTATACTTTTGTTCTTCAAATAAATTTTTTTTAGCGAATATCTTTTGTGATTATAATTTGTTCCCTGAATTCTTGGTATATGATCTTAACTATTAACTTTTTTAAAGTTTAAACAATTTCATTATGTACTCCTTTACTGTATAGCTTAGACAAATAAACCTTTTTCTCAATTTAATTCTAAAAAAAATTGATTTACAATGGATGGAATTATAAATTTCTAACTAATTAACTTTTCTAATAATTAGAATGACTGATTCAATAAATTTTCCTCTGCTTCTTTCCTCACTTCTCTTGGAAAGACACTTAGCTAAATAATGACACATCTGGCTTTGACAGAGAAAGGATGATTGGGGATTGATTAAAATAAATTTTTATTGAATTTGTCTGAGAGAAAAAATCTCTCTGATTTGTTACTCACACTCACTACAATAAAAATAAAGTTTCTGGGGTTGATTAGAAATTATGTTTTATGAAATTGAAGTCTTATTTAAAGAATAGTCATTAGTGATAGCATTTTGATAAACAATATTTGATTGAAGACTATAATGATGATTGATTATGGTTTACTGGCATTTTTCTTAATTCTGTTAACTGTTTCGTTAATCATGACTTTTATCTTTTTAAATTACTCTAAGATAGAAAATAAATAAATAATGAAAAAATTGCTCTGAAAGTTTTCACTTTCACGTATATGTAATAAAGAAAAGGCGATATTTAAAAATGAGTCCATGGGGGTTGACCAAAAGTGAATGAGAAAAGGGTGGACGACAGCATGGTGCTACATAGGGAATGTTGTAACTGACACATAGAATCTAGTTCAGTGAGGTAAAATCTGTTTTAGAATTTCTCAGGAATGTTTGAAGTTATTTAAAAACCCCCCAAAATCTAAAATTTGGGTAGTTTTTTGATGATTACATAACAGACGCACAGCTTGTTAAAATCGTGATGGGACGAGAAAGGAACAATGAAAGAAACAAAACACTTCTTCTAATGGACGAAGTGTTTATTCACCCGATCGTTTACTCTTAATTTGAAATCACAAAAGAGGAGGTGAAAAGAAAGCCAAAAAGGAAAAAAAGACCAACCCGGAAAATTAAGTCAAATTGTTAAAATTTGGTTTTCGGCGGAAGTATGGAACCCCGGGTGAAGTGTCACTTAAAATATTTTTTGAAATTATCAACAAAAATGATTTTATTTAAAAAGTTTTGAAGTTTTAAAAATTTTAAGTGGTAAAATCCAAAATGTCTTCTCACAGAATAAGTAAGTCTGGTAAAATGAAACAAATCAAAAAATTTTTGTTTTTGAAAAACATATCCATACCGGTAAAAATTTTTCAAACACTACTTACCAAAAACAACTTCATGTTTTGAGTTATAATTTTTCACTATCACAGAAAACGAATTTCGTTATAAATACTTTTTTTTTATTTTCGAGTGTCTGTAGTTCGAAATTGGTAACTGTAAACTTTTTTCGGTGCCACAAATTTAGATAGGTAACCACATAATTAGCGAGATGTGATAAGGTGCAAGTTAAATAAAGAATTAACTCAGGAGTTCGCCATTTAAATCTCTTATATATAGATGGATGTTTCAAAAGAGTGAGATGATCAAGTGGGAGCATGTGGTGTACTCCCTACCAATCCAAGACAAAAAAAATACCAATTGCAAATTGCTAATTGTAAACTACCGTCGAACCTGGTCTTCGAGACTCGGCTCTTCCATTTTTCTTTTTTCACTTTCGTTAATTTCACTTTTTTTTTTTCTTCGCCTTATTTGTTTCATTTCATTCATTCCATTTTCCAGAGTTCTTTCGATTGATATCACGTCTCACTACACTTTTGTGAGATTTTTTTCTTCTGTTATGATTTACCGGACAGAATACTGGAAAATAGGTTTGTCGTGTGTATTGGTGAGTTTTTCTTTTTCTTTGAGTTTAATTGTTTTATTTTCTATAAAAATTTTGAAATTATGGACTACAAATATGTGATTATTATAAACAGGATATCTGGTGACTTGTTTAAATATTTTTGTTTCTGTTGTCTGGAAATTGTTTTTGTTCCTACAGGTCTGTGGGGCCTTCAAAAGGCAAAGCTTTGTTTGGAAAATTTTTAGTTGAGTTTGTAAATATTAACAGCTGGATTTATGGCTTATTAGGAAAATGATATTTGGGTTTGGGGTGGAGAATCAAGAGGAAAAATCTAAACCAAAATCAGTAACTTCCTGATAGTCAGTTATGTAAAAATAAATTCCGCACCTGATTTTTGGAGGTAGTTTATAGTCTGCAAATTCAGCAATTTTTTTTTTAGTTCCCTTCATTTTTAATTACATCAATGCTCATTAACATTTTCTTTTGAATAACTTTTATTACTCTTTATCAAATTTATGGGTTCAGTTTTTTTTGTTTAGTTGACACCGAATCCTGGTTAAAAAACAGAAGGATCTCCTAAATTTCAGAATTTTATCTAACACCTCTTTGCTTTCAGTGATCGGGGAAGAATCTTAACAGTATGATGTACTGAAATAACAATTTTGGTGTGTCTAAGTTCTTTGTTTATCTTCAGTCCTGCTTGAGTTTATTACGCTGTAACAAGACTTGCAGTTAATTGCAGTTTAACTGAAATAGTTTATGCGTGTCGACCACACACATTCGTGCACACCTTTTGATATCAATTACGGGAAAGAGCTCGACAAATTTATGATAACTCGTTGACACGTTTTTTACCGCGTTTTGAAAATTTTAATTTATAAACTAGGAGGTGAATTAATTATCAAAGTGTCGGATTGGTTAAGTATCGATTTGATTATTCTTCGACAATCAGATAACCGACACACTGTTTTCCGTGTTGAAATTTATTCCGTCGGGTTTAATGATTATAAAATTCACGATTAATTTAATTAATGTCTTTCGACTGTTAGATTAGTTTATTCTATTTCTATTAATAGATAAATAAAAATCCCGTAGCCAAGAGAACCTTGATCTATCTAAAATGGTAGGCTTGCCCTTTTAATGGATATGAAATTAACCACAATTACGTTTTTTTATCAAAGAGTTTGTACATCTATGTTGTTTTTCTTCTTCTTCTTGTGTTACAGGTGAATAGTTTAATGGCATTTGTGAATCTTTATGCGTGTTGAATGATGTTAATGAAGCATCAAGAAAACTACCATTTAAAAGTAAATTTAAAAATTTTTGGAACCAAAGATGTACCTTTGCTCCTTGTAAGGAGACGGTTTTAATATTTCAGAATAAAAAAATTAATTGTAGACATAAATTGAATGATCAGAGATTAAAAAGTTGTAGAGTTTCAGCAATAAATCAAAGTTTAGTAAGCATTTCTTTAACCTTTTTTTTAAATCCATAAGTGGTCCCCCAAAAAAATATTTTCAGAGGTGTTTCAAAAGGTGTTTACTCCAAATGTTAAAGAAATTCGTTTAGAGTAAGAATCAGTTTCATGATGAATGTCTGTTCGGCCTTTTTCGAAAACTTGCTGTAAGTAAATCCCCAAAAAGAAGGCAACACAAAGGAGTTGCAACAGTGGAGCTTTTAAGGATTTCATTATATTTCAAAAACTCTTTTCTCAAACTCAAAGAGGTTTCAACTTTCCATTTCCATCAGGTGAAATTGCTTTTCTTGGAATGTTCCCTTTTCTTTTGTTCTCTTGGTTATAAACAGTTCACAAAAAAGTATATCTTTGTATTGCTTCAAACAATTTAGATGTTTGGGATTTGTTAATAATGATTAATTCCAAATATAGAAACTTTTGTTTCTTGATTTTACTTATTTAACCAATGAACCTCCTAAATGTCTTGAAGACATGAAAAAATTAGTCAAGATGTATTAATTTCAGCTAAAAGTGTCAGCTCTTTCCTAATTTTTACTTGAATTGATGTGTTAACTTAAATAAGTATAAAAATTTATAAGGTGGTAGGGTTATGTACAGCAAAAGTATTATCTATACCTGATCTTTTGACTTTTTTGTCTTTTTATTAACAAAATTTTGTTTTGTTTTGTTTTTGGCTGTTCTAAATGAATTGCTTAATTATTTACTTATTAGTTATTATATAAACATAATTATAATGTGTTCCTAGAACAGTGATTAGCACAGTGGCTCTACACCACACCTTTTTCATTTGAAAATGATTAAAAGTGGACTACAAAGTTTTTGTGTGTATTTTGTTTTAGTTTAGTTGATATAACTGTTTTAAAACTAACTGTTGTAATTTTGGACTTTAATCAAATCTGAAGCCTCAGGAGAGGTTTTATAAGACTCCATGCAGGATTATAAAATATACAATACACATGTTAAAATATTTATTTTTTAATAGTCTCTAATTATTTATTAATTTATTATGTAAATCTGTTAATTTTATTTATTAAATAAACTATAAATCAGCATACATTCGGTTTTTAATGTTTATTATAATTCCCACCAAAGAGTTTTAAAAAGAACAAATCGCATCTTCCGGTTTTGTATTTTGGTGCTTTGACCTCGGAGGATTTGAATTTCGTACTTGAAATCAACAAAAAATGAGCTTCCATTTGGAAATTAAAAATTGACAAGTAACAAGAGGAATATAATTTGCGACATATCATGTCCTTAACGCATAAGTTTCAACTTATTTTTAACGTGGTTATAAATTTGAATCATGACGTTTGAGAAATGATCCACAATATCATCTTTTACTACTATGATGCGATAAGGAAGAGCCCGTCCCGGCCTGTCTTCGTAAATGACTAACTGGAACACCTTGGTGGTAAGCTACTTTGCCATTAAGAATGATTTCCAGGTACATTTTTTGATTTGAAACCTGAAATAAGAATAAAGTAATAAGCTACTGCTTTCAATTGTAAATATCAAATTTATTGCCGGATGTTGTGTTGTGTTGCTTTTTTCGATTAGGCTGTCAAGAAATAAAAGGGTTATTTATTCACCGCCTTCTCTTAATTTTTTTTATTCTATATAAAAACTCATCTTAAGTGCGGTGAATCGCCATTAAATTAGTCAAATCCTGTGGGGATGATGTTACAGGTTTGAAGATTACAAATTATACCTTATTGCTTGGTTTCCATTGTTGGATGACAAGGTAAGGTCGAGGATTTGCTTTAAAATCTATCCGGTTTCGATGGTTTCAAATGTTTTCTCTAAAAACTAAAAAATTTACAAAAACTCAACGATTTAGATCGCCTCTAAATGGGAATAAAGTTACAAAATAATGAAAGAACAATGCGACAACAAATACATGCTATCAATATAAAAACAAACAATTAAATTAAAATAATTATAATAATTATAAATGATTACTTAAATTGTTAATTAGCTCTTAATTTTTCTCACCGACTGTCTTTGATGGCGGAGGTGAACACAATGCTTTCTCCAAAGAGGAGAAAAAAGTTTGCACAGCTCTTACTTAGATCAATCGGTACATGTCTTGCTACATTTGAGCTATTACAAAACTATATTTTTAAAAAGCGAAATGCCGAGAAAAAATATCTCTCAGAAGTTCAAACTTTTCTCAAGAATATTTATTTTTCCTTTTTATAGTTTGTTTTGAAAACCTTCAGATTACGCAGATATGGTGGACCGGTCAGATGTGCAATTATTAAACAAATCTTAAACTAGGTCTCAGCTATTGTCAAAGTTGTAATCTAAACAATTTGATCACATCTTCAAATAAACAAATCGACTCGGTATAAAAGTGAGCGTGATTGAAGGGTATGCGGTAATGGCGGACAGTCTGGGCCAGGGATTTTGTTCTTATATCTCCATTCCTGTTGTCAGCAAAATAAGCTCTGTTATTTAATTTTAGTTGTTAGCTATTAAAGTCATGACTTATTTAAGTTTTGGGAAGTGGTTTAAGTTTATATAAATATCCCATGTCAGGTTGTGTCTTGAACTATATATTTTGAAGTGACATTTAATAATTAATCAAATTTTAAAGGAATACTTTAATTAATAATAAGTTTGTTGTTTATAAAATGAACATAAGTGCATCGTTAAGAAATCAAGAAGTCGTAAGGTTAACAAGTAAGGAAGTATCAACTGTAGACAATTCCAAAATCTGACAGGCAGTCTTTGTTTATAAGCAAATTAAAAAATTTCTACTTTAAATCCTAATACATTTATATTCAGGTCTTCTATACATATAATTACATAAAAGAAGGATGTGTCTATATCTATGTCAGAATAGCATAAACACTGACAACGGACAGCACTGCTACAAGTCACGACGAGGCCGTAACCACTCTCTTCCCATGATACAAAGCAATACTGAAACCTATCCCATCGCAGCATCATGTTCATGTTTTAATTATGTTTCTAATTCGTATCAAATACCAGAGCAATACCTGTTGATCATACTTAATGGTTAAGAGGATCGTTCAAGCTATTAGTAATATATCGATGGCCTTTGAATTAGGTGGATGCGAGGACAACGCCTGGAATATCTGATTTTCGCAATAGAAAGCCATCTTGTTCCGATTTTTCGAAAGGCGATATCGATGAAAGGAAATTCTAAGATAACCGACCAAGTTTTATGTTTCTATTTTCCTTCTCACCGTCAAAAATTATAAAACAAAAAATTGGAGCGGTCTTTGTTGGGTAACATGGAAACCGTCAAGAGATTTGATAAAAGCTATTTACTACTTGTTCGTTTTAGAAAATTAATTTAACAAGTTTTTACTAAATATGATTATCGTGCATAAAAAAAAAATCTTCCATCAGCTTAAAAAGATAAATCGATTTGTATTTTCATAACACAGTGCCATCTTTTGAAAGATGGTTTCATTCATTTATTGAACGCGATTTCCCAAGTTTGAATGCGTTTGAATTATGGTAATAAAAATTGTAATCAAGCATAAAGTCGAGGTTTTAATTAGAAAAAAATTGTTCTTATACTAATTTATTCTCACTACTTTATTATAAACATTTTTTTAAAGTTAATAATGTCATTGTGTTGGGATACGACAAATTTTTGGAGAGATTATTCTTAGGTCGGCAGAGCTTTCACCTACTTCAGTAGTTGGTCTCAACTCGAAACAGAATTTAGAAAATTTGTTGGTTTGTATAAGTAAATAAGTGTGCATTATTTATGAAAGGAACTTATTATAAAACTGTGCATTAATTTTGATGGAAATTTTTGGGGTATAATGGGATGCGGGAGGAGGATTCGAACTCACGACCATAACGTCCAAGTCAGGAGCTTTAATCACTATACCACGCCTCCCGCCGGATTATTTATAAAAGTGTGCATTAATTATGAAATGACACCCACTGAAATTGATTGCAACCATCAAATTAGGCGAAACGACTAACGAGATAGAAGTAGTTCCTCGTACTTTCCAAAAAATTTGACCTGAGTGGCGTAACAGCCAACACAATAGTATTGCTAACATTAATTGAGAAAGACCCGAAAATCATTTTTAAAAACTTTTCGTTTAGGGAAGCTCAAATTGTTGAGAACCAATTATGGAACGAGTTGTTCTGGTGGTGTACAACCAAATTCCTGAACCCGACCCATATACTTCACGAGAGCGCATGAATATTTAACAATCCACTGTCATCCTCTCGAATGGGAATGAGCCAGACGGTCTACTAGAGCTACCCACATTGTCCAGTGTCATTCGTGTGTGAATTAGCTAAGATTTCACGGATGGATGGGAATGAGTCAGATCATCAAGGAAAATGTCTTAGCTGTCTCATTTGAAGTGTTCTCTCTCCATCGAATAATACAATCTTATTGTCATACTTGTTATCAGCCTTCATCAAAGATGACCTATCGTCATCCGAGGCCGAAGATCTTCGAATTTGAATAACTTTCCACGGGTCGATTATCTCACTCTTCTTCCAAGTCTGAATGTGGTTCATAATGATGTTTTCCACGACTGGATCGAGAGACCTCGGAATTCACCTTTTTCAATATTTATTAGACGGTGGATAAAGTTGGAGCATCCAACCTTCGTACCTTCCAAATGAAAGGATGTAAGAGAATGATGAAGGACTTTAATCCCCGATTTAAGCGTAACTGTTGTCTAAACGGGATTGCTCCAAGCGTAGCTTAATTTATAAATAAATTCGTGATGTTGGCAAAAGTTTTGCGGTCTTAGTCTCAATTAAAATTTTGCAATTCATGAAAATTAAAGTCAGCCATTATTAATATCATAAAAGATTACGTCTCGAAAATGATTAAGCTACACTAATTATTTTCGTTAATTCATTAATATTATTAATATAAATCACCCTAATTGTATTATAAGGAATTTCCCTTTTTTCCTAATAGGATAACGAGTTTTAGAACAACGTGTCCAAACTGTTACAAAAAAAATGATGACTATTATTAACAGGAAAGACCGGGAGGAAGTCGATAATTTAACACAAACATAACAGGATACGTGGTAAAAATAGCCATAGTATGACTATCTCAAACCTAACGATGTGTTATTAAAAAGGGATTAATCGCGAGCTTTTGACATAAATCACTCCCTCAAATTCAATATCTGTAATTATTTAAAGTATCTGGGCTAGTCGTTTTGTATTCTGAAAGCTTACCAATATTTTCAGGTTGGGTTATGTAGGTTACAGTCTATTTAAAGCTTTCATGAGGAGTTATTAGATATTGCTGACCGTTAGATTTGTGATTCAGAATTTCGGGGTCTGGTACAGATAATTTGTACAGTTGAGAATACGCACGTATATGGCCTGGCCTTGTTTCACTCGAGTTGTGTTTTGTGCTTTTAGAAAATTTATTCAAATAATCTGGGACTTATTTCATAAATAATGCACACTTTTGAGAAGAATTCATTTCATGAGCAATTTCATAAGATTTTTAGAATCTTCAATAGTGTGAGAGTTTTTCTTAATCGGACATCTTTGAATTCATCTACCTCCTGAATCTCACTACCCCCTCTCCGCTGTTTTTAAAGGGTAGTTTTGAAACGATCAAGTACATTTTAAACTTATTTTTAAGTAATCTTTAGGTAACCTTCCCGAAGACTCTCCTGAGTGTGGGATTAGAATCGAAACTTTCTAACTGACTTTTGAAATTCAGTACAAAATAAATCCAGCGTGCATTATTTAAATTTGAATGAATTTCTTTCATTGATTCTCTTTTTTTTCTCTTTCTGTAACAATAAAACAAACAGAACACTTTATTATTACGCTAATCACACGAATTCTGTTCAGGCCAGGCCAGGGCTGAGCGAGAGTCCTTACATAACGTTCACTTCAAAAGGGAGACCACGAACTTCACGCTTTCGAACAAAAAACCTTTGGGAAGGGCGCATAAGTTTCAGTGCTCCGAGTACTGGCCGTCCTAAAATTTTTGAAAAGGTCGGCCATCAGTTAAAAGTTTTTCGCCGCGTTTCCTGTTCCTGGAGAAGGAGAAACATTTTCGGAAAGATCCAACGAAATGCCTTTCAATTTCAAAATGACTTATTCATCGATTGACTATTTCTCAAATCATTATTTGCATAATTTTAATGACTGACATAAATGAAAAGATTACAAGTCGTCGAAAGGAGGATGAAAAGATTTGAAAGATCTCAAAGATGAGAGAAAAATAGATTCATCTAAATCATTTTGATATTACACACGAATTTCCGTTACGAAATAAACAATGCAAGTATTGTTAAGACCAATTATCGACCCAAATGTTTATAAGTTTTTCGACTATATGTAAAAAAAAAATGTTCACGTGCCAATAAATACAGTGTTTATCTCCTAATTTCAAATTTCTTCCTAATTTTCGCCGTTAAATTGTTGGAGTTCTGGCAATAAAACACCCGAAATTATTGACGGTGATTGACCGTTCCTTCAACTATAAAAAGGATCATTAGGGTTAATGTTTATGAGTGTTTGTGGGTTCATCTTGAAATATTTTTATTTTTTACAAGGGCTTACGCGTCACACGAATCCTCCTCGCTTCATAAAAAATTAATTTAATTAATGATTAGCAATTTAGGGGGTCCTGATAGGTGAGAGGTTAGAGCACTCGACTATCACTCCAAGGTCCGTGGTTCAAATCCCACCTGGGTGCCCCCACTCTTCCTTAACTGTTTTCCTTCAACTTATTCCTTTTCTCCAAAGAATTTCCTTCAAGGCTCACAACCTTGGTAGTAAGGTTCAGTCAGGAGTAAACCTTCAAAGGTAACTGACTCAAAATCAAATTTTCAACTCATGTCAACTTCCTCCAACAAATAGGAGTGAAAATGAGTTGAAAACGTCGTGGTTCCTACTTGTCCGAAACGAGATTTAAAAATTTTAATATTAAAAATAAAAGAACAGATAAAATAAAAATATATAATATAGATGTAGGAGGAGTAGTGTAGTGGTTAAGTTTCTGACTTGGACGCAAATGGTCGTTGGTTCGAATCCTCCTCCCGCATCCTGTTATACCCCAAAATTAAGTGTGAAAAACTGGATTAAAACCACCATAAAAATATATAATATAGATAAATAATATAACAGGATATACAGAAATGTTAAAAGCGAAGAACAATACAGTAACTTCGACTTTGACCAAATGAAAATTTAATAAACCACAAAACCGATAAAATTGCTTAAAAAGTAAATGAAAGCATAATGAAGTCATCGATTTCAAGAAATTGCAGTCTTGAGTACCTGAAATTATACATTTAGATGAAACAGACATACGATACAATAGAGGTAGTTACAGGAGAGGGGGAAGGAATTTCTAAAATTGAATCAAGTTAATTAGTGGCAAAAATAATTTATAACGGCAAACATAAATATAATTATACTATCTCAAATAATAGTAACATCAATAAAATAATTAGAAAAACATTCCTAATTAAAGTAATAATCAATTTTTTTAATACATAGTAAGAAATTGAGACCTTGATGAAATCATTTCGAATTATTCGACTTATACAAGGACTTGTATCTGTGCAATAATGGAAAAATCTTTGGGATGATTGAGAACCAACATAAGTTTCGAAGATGAGCGTGCCTTGTTAACAATTTCCGGTCAATAGTTTCATAGGTAACTACCACCGCATACTACCCAAGGCATGATTATCACTTTTAGGTCTACCATTTGGGGGGTGGTAGACTAGTGTCTCAGGCCAAATAATGAATTTCAGTGAGCCTACTTCAGAAAAAAAATCGTTACAACTAGCTAACATGAATTCGTCAGCGTTAAAAGTGGCTAAAATTAGGTTTGGTTATGGTGTCAAAAAGAAAACATGGCTGACCTTTTGAAACCCACAACACTCACACGTTCAAAGTGACCATAAAAATGTAAAAAGACAATGGTCCATCGAATTCTTTTTTTTTATCGCAATTATAAAACCCGATGAAGGAAAAAAATGACGAAATTGTTGTTAAAAATCAATTTTATCATTTCGAATACGAATAAAAAGTATATTTCTCTCGCGAAGCTTATGATTTCGATGATTGAAATCATTGATATCTTGTTTAAGCATGAATTCTTTCTCAATTCCATCACAATTCCCTTCTCCACCCCCAAAAATTATGAGTCCTTGTTAAACAATAATAACAACATTTGGATGATATGATTGAATTGAATTATTTACCAAATTGGTGTTGACTCAAATATTGAATTGAGTTCTCTTCAGTATAATGAAAGAAGAAAGATCCAAACAAAACGGAAGGTAATTTTTTTCTCATCACCTTCCCCTCCCACCCATTTCCATACTTCCATCCTGATAAACATTATATAATGTTTATTGACAATATTAATTTTTAAAATCTTTTCTTTTTGTATTCATCTTTTCTTCAAGGTAATAAATAACAGCTTTGTAAAATAATGCATAGGAAATAAACGTGCCCATCTTATAGGTTGTTGAAATGAATTTAAATGTGTAACATGCACTTCAAAGATTAGCATTACGAGTATTTACATGTCTCCTGAGAATATTATTTAAAGAAGTTATTATCAATTCAGTAACAAGCCTTGAAACAAATTAAATAAGTTAAAAATAGTTTAAGCGTTTGAATTTTTTTCTAAACATAACAAAGACGAGCACTTTTAACCGTTCGATTAAGTCATAGATAAAATAAACAGTGATTTTTTGAGAAGGCGGTGGGTTCTAACAAAATAAGGTTAAGGTTGGCAAACGTGGGGCAGGTGAGGCAGGGAAAGAGTTCACGTTAAAATTTTAACCCGAATAAATTAAAAAGTTTTCTTTTTTTCGATTTGAAGTGGATTCAAATAAAAGACATAATTAATGAGCGGCTTGCGATAGCAATTGTCACACATTACAAAAAGCCCTACAAGGAGCTTTCTTTTTAATGATAGGCATCATTCGGAATTTTAAAAAATCATTTGTTTGACCTTAGCCAAAAGAGAAAAAAAAATACGAAAAGAAAATCTGGAAATGCAATTACACCACCAATTACAATAAAATCACTGTTATCAAGCGAAAAGAAGTATTGGTATATCGAGTTATTTGATCTCTCATAAATTAAATGCTGCGTCCTAACCTCTTTTATGGAAGAAATGTTTGCACGAAAAAGAAAAAAAAAAGTTATGCAAGTGCAACCTTGACACGATGATGATTATAGATCTCATAATAGAACGCTATGCATTTTTCGGAGCGGATAGGCTTACTCATATGACTTATGCAATAAGACGAAGGTAAGAGAGAGATTCAAATTCTCAAAATTTTCCGGGGAGGATTTGAGACGGGAAAAATTTCCAAACGAGAGTTTTTGAAACTTGTGTTTCTTCAAATGCTACCTGATAGCCAGCGGAAAAAAGTTTTTATTTGAAATTTGCATAATTATAGTAATTATGTAAAAAAGCAAAATAGAAGCGTGGGTCTAAAAAATTTTTAAATTTTAAGAAAACTGAAAAGGTTTGGTCTGGGCTTGCTAAATTAATATGTTTCTTAAACTATGAGCCGGTTAAAGATGTCGTTGGCGTAATTTTGACAGTCCGCTAAAAATTTGGGATTTCTTTACTAATTAAAAATTAATTTAAACTCATAAATAAACAATCGAGTGTCGTTCAAGTATATATTAGCTAAAATATTTGGTGTAGAAATAAAAATTTTCCATAATGGTGTAGCCTATATTCATCATGAAATAAATTCTTCAAACGGGTGTGCATTACTCTGTTACACTTTCAAAGGACCTACCAATTTTATAAAACAACTGACCGTATATTTTGTGTTGAATTGTAATTTGTTTATTGACTCATATAGCTTCGAATCTTAGATTATGATATTGGTCCGCGATATTTCGAATTACAAATTTCGGGGCCCGCAATACCGATCACTGTACTAGAAAGGGAAACGTTTTGTGTAATATCGGTCTCTTAGCAATAATAATTTTGGTAATGTACTTTCTTTAGAAATATAAATTTCAGCGAAAATAACCTTTTAAGGGTTGGGTTTGGTTTATCAATAGTTTGAAGGAAAATTTATTGTTCAATAGTTGTTGTTGGTATGATTATTTGATTGATTGGCTCTGTTTGGGGTTGTTAGTTTCAGGGTAGTCCTGTCGCGAAGATTTTTTTGTGGTTTAATTTAATTTTGTGACGTTAGCACAATTGTATTTCAATCATTAAATATCAGACTTGGAGACTGGATAGGCAGAACAGTTTTTTGTGTGTGTTTGTTTATTTATATTCATGGCGGTAGAATATAAATTAAATACCATCAAATCAGAATAAATGTTGAAAACATTGATTAGAATAGATAGAATACAGGAAGCTGGACTGATAGGTCGTAATTAAACGACTTTTTTATGCGAATTTTTAATTAATTTTTGGGGGGGATAGTGAATCCCAAACTAAAAGATGAAACTTATGTTTGACTTAGAAAAAATTTTATCGATACTCCTCCCTACTTTCTTTTCTCAAAACTGATATTTTGCTTCTGGCCTCCCAAATATAATATGACAGTCATGTCGGCTCTCTACATCCTGTATCAGTCAAATTAACTTCTTTGAGTCAACATGTATATTGAATAATTATTGATGACTCATAATCCCAGTGAATGGCATCTTGTTAGAAGGTTAATAAACGGGTAAACGACAACTAAATATGCTCCAGTTATAATATTATATTATTATTACTCTAATTTATATATCGATTTGATTTTTTGTAATTTCTGAAATAGGTCGAGTGGTCCGGGTGATTTGTTATCTCTTCTAAACCTGTCACTAACTTCTAACTTATGAATATAATCAAGACAGGAAGACGTGAGAAGGTAAAAGCGGAAAGCTTTGAACTCTATGAAAGCATAATTTATGGGCATACTCATCACGAGTGATATTTAGAACGAGGAACAGCAAGGAGAATAAGTTGTTTTAAGAGAATTGGAAACTAGTGAAAGAATAAATGGGGAAAATTTAAGAGGTATTTGAAAATCATCATTGCTGCCAACATTGGAGTGCATGGTTCAAGATCAGAACCGTAATAACTGCTTGGCTTTATCATTTCTCTGTTTAACGACCCAAATATGGAAATTTTTAATTTTCCTGTTGATATTGGCCAGATGGATCTTTTTTTTTACTCTTAAATTATTTGTTTTGATGTACTGTGAATGATTTATCGCACTATTTGTTAATTCGAAAATGGGTTTGCTCGTAAAAGTCTTTTTTGGATATTCCAGACCTCGTAATTTGTCATTTTCGATTTTTGGTAGGAAGCGAATTAATATGAGCCAAGGTATTGGATCGAGTCAGATTTCAACAGTAAAAGTTTAGATTTCATGAATAATGCGAATTTATTTACCGTTATGACAATTTCATTCGCATAAAATGAGACCTTACGGTGTATTCCTTTGAGAATCATTAAAATTACGTAATGAACGACGGGAGATGCTCAGATCATAATTCGACAACCGCTGTTTTACTGTAATTTCTTCTTTAATTGAATCATAGATCATTCGAATGATTCTTGATTCCCTGTATTACCACCTACCACGTCATTCCTAAACTAAAATAATGATGGCGTCTTTGAATTGGTTGCGCCCAATTTGACGGAGAAGAGTAGGGAAAGAGGCTGGAGAGGATGACTGACAGACGATGGTTTGAAGCTTTTCTCTTATTTTTACGGGAACACGTACAAGACCACTTCCGGACAATAAAATCCCCGAGTAACAAAGTCAGGATGGTTAAAAAATTTTTAAGTGGGAGCGACTTAGGAGGTTAGCAAACACTTCCGCGTTTTGGCGAAAAATATCGATTTCAAAATATTTTTTTTGTCGATTGAAATTCCGAGACACGTCACTCGTAATGAGCTATTGTTTTCACATGTTGAACTTTCGAGTTTCACACGAGCCACCATTAATTTAACATCAAATTAATTTCACTCGAATGAATTGTTAAAGACCGCGTAAATTTGACATTTTGACATTTGTACTGAATCGCAAACGTATTGATTGAAAAAGTTTTAGATAATGTTAGTAAGACATAATAATAATAATAATTAATAAAATTGTTATTTTTTTGATGCAACGTGAAATCTATAAACTTACCAAATACCGATTTTAGAGGTGGTAGTGTTTGGTGGAAGAACGAGGAGAAGGGAAGGAGGAGGAGGAGTTTACAATCACAACACTCGCATGGGATTCGGAACACATACACTCACAATACCATTACCAAAAGCTGCTTACGAATTCTTGATTCTTATCTCACAAACAAATATCGCACACGAAAATTTTCGAGAATAGAATACAATGTGTAAAAATCTTCAAGAAAAGTTCAACTCTTAACAAATTCTTAATATTTACTTTCTTGCAATATTTAATCCATTTAAACTTTTTCTTTTGATGTGAAAAAAATAAAGATCATTGCTCAAAATTCTTGAGAAACGAGGCTGAGATATGTCCAAACACTTTTATAAAAAGCTTGAAAAGGTAAAAAACGAAAGAACAAATTTTGGGGGGTAGTGGAAGAGGAGGAGGAGGTGAAGAGGGCTGTTTACTCAACTGCCCCGCGACGTGACTAAGTGAGAGAACATGACGATGCTAAACGCACAAAAGCCGACACAAATTTTTCTCTTTAGTCCAAAGAAAGCAACATCCGGCATTGAAGACCTTATGAAGATGTGTAAAGGACACCGGAGTTCTTTCCTTAACTTACAAAAAGAGAAAAACAGGAAAAAAAGTAAGTTATGATATAACTCGATATAAATTTATAAAGGGAAAACTTTACCTGGAGGCAGGATATCGCGAGAATCTGTTTAAATCCAAGGGCGACCCTTGGGAAACAAAATTGAAAGTTTTTCGTTAGAAGAAATCGTGGAAAACTTTCCGACGAATCCGACAACTTTATCGTGAGGTTTAAAACAGGAAGACGCGAAATAGCTCGTATAATTAGGATCCAGTATCGGGACAAAGGAAAAAACTCTCGTGGAGGCCTTAAATTATCCGAAAAAAACGGGAATCTAAATTTTATCAATACAATTGCCAAATGTGCCGAAGGCTGATTTTTAGAGTTTTTCTAGGGTTCATCAAGGTCCTTTTGGATCAAGGTCTGCCGAACCCGTAACAGATACCTGAATTAGAAAATACGAGTCAAGGTTTTTTATCTTCTTGTCGGAAACCTTTGCATGCAAAGCAATCGTAAAGAAAAAATTGATTACCTACAATTAATATCCGCCGTGGATTTGGCTATTTTTTTTTTAATATTAAAACTGAAAAATCAATAAATAAAATGTCGTCGCTGTCAAAGCCACGTCTTCTACTTCCTTTAGACGCGTTTAGGTTGGCTCCCCCTGTAAAGCCGTTAAATGCCGGTGATTGGATGAGTAAATAAATTGTCTGTAATGATAATTTTCAAGTGTAAATATTTATTAAGTGCCACATCATACTTTTTTAGGCTATTGATTGTTATTATTACCAGTCTACCAAAGTATTTATTTTTTTCGGAAATTTCACGTAACTTATTCTAAGAATCGGTTATGTAATACGAGGTAACAACAAGAAAAACTGCCAGCGAAAGAAATCCCCGACGTGGAAGAAGAAAGGTAAACATCGAACGAAAAGAAGAAAAATAAATTTCTCTTTTGTATTCGCGTCTAATGCTGGCTTTAAATAATATTTGCGGTAAGAAAACTCTTTTATTTAGACTGCTTGTCCTTTTAAAAACAGTTTTTGAAACGCTTTTGAAAAAAATCTCACCCAAACACACCAATATTTCGCGTTTATCAAAATTGCGCGCCTTCAACGTCTTCCTCAAAACCACATTTTCAGTTCAAGGTCCTTTTCAAAGTTCGAGTTCGAAAGCCGGATCAGTATTAAATAAAAACTTGAAATTTGAAATCGTTAATGAGAGACCTTATGGTATTTCCTGTGCATTGAATTTAAGGATGATCCAAAATAATGTGTAATTTATACATCTCCAGCCATTTATAGACATAAACTTGTACCTCAGAAATCAGTTCAAAGCTCGTTTGTAAGATATCAAATGTGGAAAACCTTACCTAGCTAAAGAGATTATCGGCGATTGGGGTCATTTTCACTAAATAACCTTATTAATTTTTATTATAAATCCAATTAAAATGATTTTCAAATACTTGTACTTAATTATAGCTTAATAACTGAATTTCATTAATACCGAATGAGCAGTAGCTTAGACATCGTTTGAGGCCATTAACAAACATCGAAATTAATTAATTTCAAAGTGATGATCCAATATTAAAGATGGTGTTAAAGGTTAAGGCCAAGAACCTGATTTCTCATCCAAATGTACTTGGTGGGTGAATAAAGAAAAAGAGCAAAATGATGATGGAAGCATCCCTTAACTGTGCTGAGCTGGAAAGGAAGGAGTTGAGGTCTTTGTGAAAGAAAAAAATTAAATAAAAGTAAAAGAAACAAGTTCAAGGACACTTTTGTAATAATTATTGTTTGTTATAGTTAATGGCAATAAATTCCCTCACCAAGTGAAGGACATAAATTTCTTTTGAGTGATTTTAAAAAGTTATGGGACTGAGAGGAAACCCTTAAAGAAACCTTATCGCAGTTTTTGTGTATACAGGTTTTAAATTTGAATTAGGATTTATTTAAAGCTAATCTCAGAAAGTCACTTATTTATGTAACATTGTCTCAGGAGTCATTTTCTTTAAACGTTTTTACCAAAAATGAATATGCTCTTAGACGTTATGTAATAACACATCGTGATGAAGGTGTGATATGACTCTTTTTTCTCTTTTTAGTCAGCTTCTTTGACGAAAGACTCGTTGATTTTATAAAAATGACACAAAGAAAAATGATTTTCTTTTGTAGGCCAGGTGTTAGGTTAGGTTAGGTTGAGTTGTTGCCTATCATTAAACTTTATATTTTAATTATTTTAACGATGCCATGATATGTTATGTATTCCAATGAGGAACTGGTGGCCAACCCGATTTCCCACCTACGAACGTTCCCTTTCCTGGTAAAATACCAGCCAGGTGGACTGTTGGAAGTGAAGAATTAGTTCAGCAGCAGCATTTGAATCGAGAAATGATGTACATGAATAGTGAAATGGTGATGATGAGGCAACATCACCCAGGACTAGCCTCCACACATGCAACCCAGACCCAAATGAAGTGGCTAGGGGAGGACCCCAATTTCATCAATTTTATATTTTATAGACTTTTATAACATTATATAAATATTTATAATGATTTAAAAACTTTCCTTTTAAAAAGCGGCAGCATTAGTCCCACCGATAGAAGCTTAGGTCATGGATCAAAAAATTTCTGGTTCAGGAAGAACTTTTCACTCCAATTTTGAAAAACTTTGATAGTAAGGTTAAGGAAGTCTCAAATCGAATGATAATTGCATTTTGTTCGCCTTCAAAAAGTAGGATTGTTGAACTTCCTGTTTTACAGCTTTTTTTTAATGTGAAATTGTGACCAGGTTAGGTTAAGTCAATCATATTAATATAAACAAGGTAACCTATAAATGACAAATATTTGTCATACCGATATAATTAATTATATAAAACACATATAATTTATATCATTGTGTTATTCTCTAAATCATTCTTAAATTTTTGTAAAAGAATATTTCAATATGTTTAATTATGCATATTTAACCTTCACAGCTCATTATAAAAGCATGACAAGCACTTGTGAATTAACAGGTCCTTAACCCTTCTAATCTTATGATGGCTGGATGAAAAGACAAAACAAAACAAAACGAAACATTTCCAAAGTTACAAGAGAGTGGAAATAATGTAAATAAATGAAATACTCGTGATTTCCACATGATTGACGAAACGGTAGACAATGTAAACACAGAATTAAGTCGCATTTTGTGAATGACTACTTAAACATCCCCAAAACAATTTTCCTTTGTCTCGTGTGAAAGGTGTCCCTTCGATGAATTCATTTTAACCGTCAAAAAAAATTTAATGAATGATTGATAGAATCATTTTTGGGAGTTTTTGGAAGGATTTTAATCTAGTTATTTAACTCGAACCTGTTTTAAGTACTGTGTAATTTGTTAAAGAGGAAAGAAGTTAAAATTTGGACTGTATCTGGAGATGAGAGATCTTAAAATATTGTTCCGCCCCCCTCATCCGAAAAATCTTTGTATAAAATAAGGAAAAGAGCTGACATAAAGATGTTAGTTGGTTAAATAAGTTTTAATATGTAACAGTATCACTGTTTGATACTTTTACCTCAAAGATTTTTCTTTCCTTATTTGAGTGGGTATGTACAGAATCAGTGGCGCGTTTTGATATTTGTTTAAAAAAATTTTTTTGGAACTATATGAATGTATTTTGGCAGAAAATTAATAATGAACCTCTCATAACGAGCAATTTTTGGCAAAATGAACGACACGTACAAAGATTTCCGAACTCGAAACCAGAGCAGATTCAAAGTTAAATCTTTCTCTGCCTGTCTTATTTTCTTAGGTATTCATTCTTTTCATTTTCTTCCTGCTTTCCAAACCATTCCTTCCATCTCGGATTCTGTTCAAACTTTTCAAATTAGAAGCCAGTTTTTAATGTAAGGAATTGATTCACAAAGCAACAGTCTTGTGAAATACGAGAAAGGCTGAAAGCAAAGTGAAAACTGTTGCTTCGTATATTGAGGAGCATCACCCTAAATAAGACAGTAGCCATGCGCCATGAAATTCTTCAGTGATAATGTGCTGTCGTATTTTTATCAAATTTTGAAGCGTCGGCAAAGACAAATCACTCTAGGCTGCTGTGCAGTAAAATGAAATTAGGTACATAACTAAGAAAATGTTATTAATCTCATATTTGACAACAATTTTTATGTATTTCCTTGCTTAATGAATGCTAAACATAAATTTTGTTCGCGATTTTTGGTTCGGTCTGGAACGCATTGTCCCATTTATATGAAAAAAATTGTTTCGCATTACGAGTAAGACTCCGGAACGAATTAAACTCGTTATGAGAGGTTCCACTATATATGTGAGGATGCCGATAAACGCACATAAAACTAAAAATAATATAAATAATAAAATATTATAATCGGCTAGAGTGTCTAGTAGACGGAATGGGTGGAAGCCATTTTGGAAGCTCTTTCTCCTGCGAGAATCTGTCAAACCTTCTGCTTCATATTTCTTGTCTTTTAATATAAAATTAAATCAATAATTATTTATTTATTTATATTTTTTTATATAAAGTGGAAAAAAGGGTGGTTTTACACCTTCCATGAACTCACGCCAATGTTAAAGGTTACACATCACAGCAGGCTGTGCTGTATACATTTTTATTCCTTCTCCAAGAGAGAATAAATATTCAGCTATAAAAGTTAGTGTTGAAAAACGGTGTTTGAATTGAAAGAAAGAAAAATGTCTGGCTTGACAGAAACGGTTTCCTAGCGAATAAAACACATAACGAATAATCATTAACTCTTGCACTCTGGCACGACGACAATCATAAATTCACATTTACGGACTGTCACGCCCACCGATTTCATTGTTTATAAAACACTTCCTGTGATGCTCTTTCACATAAAGAAAGGTGTGAGGAATCAAAAGAGTAAGTTAAGTGATACCTGCGAACAACGTCGTCGTGGGCTTTAATCTCCGGAGATTAGCACATTTCGGTAAACAAAATCCGTCGATTACTTAGCAGGTGCTCAGTCAACAATTGACAAAAGGGTGAAAAAGAAGTAAAGAAGACCTTGAGGATTGGGCGGGGGTACAACGAAGTGCAAGTTCGAAGAAAGTGAAAGTGATGAATTTCCTTCCACGCAAAACCGTTACTATACCAACTCACTTTCTGATGAATGAAGCAAATCTCTCACAACCGAACAGGATTTGGAAACTGTTTTCCAAAGAAAATTTGGGTTGCCAGTTTTTTTTGGCTGACCAGACAAGTTGGTTCACATTTTTTTCTCCTTGTTTTTCGTGGGTTGGCGTGTGAAAGAAGAACTATAATCGATTTACAAGAGGGAAACAAAATGGTGATAAATTGTACCAGGGTTAACAATAAAGTTCTACAGTCAAGGTCCTCTGGTTGCACACCGATGTTCATAAAATACAACACACATGAGCTTTGTATTTCGCGGACATAGCTATTGTAATTTTAGAGATGATTTTACAGTTATTAATAGCGTCAGAGCTAATAAAACTTTACTGATAACCGTTGCGATTACTCATAGCGTGTAATTGATTTTGGCCACAATAGACCGTCAAGATCTTTTATATTAATTTATTTTTTGCTGGAGAAAAAAAAAAGTTGAGTTCCTAAAATAGACCTGTGCTTATGGTTGTGTTGTAGGACAACAAAAACAATTTGAATCATCAGGAGGGTAAAAATGAACTAAACCTGGTTAAATTTTAGCGGAACCGTTATTATTGGTAGTAACGATCTCTGTTTTAGATTTGATTCATGTTTTATCGTAATCATAATTAGTTTGAGTTTTCAGAATATGTTTTGGTTTCATTTTTTTAACTTTTACCTTGCTTTCAATTGATCAACGTCCTTGGGAGTTATTAACTACAAATGATGGCCACCTAATTTTAGCTTAATTACGTAAAATAAAAAGACGAAGGTTTCTTGATCGCAGAAATGGTAAAGGATGTAATTAAGAGTCCTCAGACCAGATTTCATTGTTATAAGTAAGAGAAATGGGAAGAATGAGAAAAATGAAAATCGAAACTCCCAATTCCCATAAATCTGCGAATTATTTAATCGTCACTCACCCTAACGCGAAACATTTTTAATTAAAAATTAAAAATTATTTAACTCGGATGTTTTTTAGTGAATACAATAAATATTATTTAACATTTACAATAAAGACTGAAAAGAAATTTTTGCGAATTTGCAATAATGCACATTTTATGCCTGCAATTGCACAAAATTCTGAGGTTGATAAAATGGCCGGGAAAAGTATTATTATTGTAAGGAAAATTATTTTAGTCCTGAGATTGTTTGTATTGAAAAAATTTTTTATTAATTTATCTCCGACCCCCTGACCCCAAATTATATTGTACTAGAAGAAACTAAAAGAAGACTTATAAGAATAGAAAGCGGAAAGAGAGCCGCAAATTACGAGAGAAAGATAAGGCTAGAATCAAAGAATGAAGTGCTGAAGGAATGCTTGGCAGATATAGATAAAGAGCAGCCAAAAAATGAGTGGAAGAAGGAAATGGGGTCGGGGAATTGGCGATTAAGGGAAATATGGTCACAAGGAAAAGATTTATAGAAGAGGTTGTGAAGAGGGACAAAGAAAATCAATGCCAACAGCAGCTCGTAAGAATAGTAAGTTCCAGGGCGAATCCAGAGTATAAAAATCACCGGACTTTCTCCCTTCCCTCTTATTTGGTGGTAGCAAGATATTTGAAGAACCTCCGAAAGGAAACCTGGAGGAGATGCGTGGGGGAGGAAATGAAAGGAGAAGACTAAGAAGAAGGGAAACAAAAAGGTGGAAGAAGAATGTTCACCAAAGCAAAATCTTTGTCATGGAAATGTGTACGAAACTTTTATGTAATTTTAATGCCGAAAGGCGAAAAATATTATATTATATTATACTATTATTTGTCTCCGTGTTAACTGTCATCTGTCTCCAATGTCGTTTGTCTAGCATTGTGGTGTTAGCTCTTGGAAACAGGGCTGGGTCTGAATAATTTTGAAAATTTGTTGTGTGGTAAACTAACGGCCTTAAAGGACTTAAAACCTTGGTACTCAAGCTTTTTCCTTCCCGGGCCAAATTTGTATTGTGACCATTGCGACTAGGCCACAGGAGTTTCCAAAAAGTCCGGCTTTCGACGCATACAGTCCACCCTCGGGGTACCATCTGTATGTACATCTGTCAGTCTGTTTCTGTATGTATTTCCTGTATATTGCCTCATAAAGATATGTTGAGACAATGTTAGCAGTTTCTGAGCAAAGGGCCGAACATTTTTAGACTTAACAATGAGCAATCGACCTTTCACAAATTTTCACTCAATCGGTTTCCACTGGGCCACTCGGTAGAGCTTCGTGGGCTGTAGTTTGAGTACCAAAGACTTAAAATAATTTTCATAAAACTTTATTTAACAATCATAAACTAACTCAACAGACTTAACTGTCAAAACCTAAACCAACTGACAATAGCCTTTCGCTCTGCCCGGGATGACTCAGTCCAGTTTCACCCCAACATTGGCCACATGTCAATGTTATAAAGGCAAATCCACCACTGTTAAAGTAAATAGATCGAAAGAAATAAAGCAGGAGTAATAGAACCAAACGAGAAAATAGCAGAGAAACGATAGAAGTATAAAACTGAAGAAGTCGTGATGATGAAAGGAGACAGGAATAAAAAGAAAGAAGAGAGTGAGTGGGTACAAATAAGAGAAGCATGTTATAGCTATCATTACTTACAACAACAAAACGTCTGTTCTGTTGTAGACTACATAGTTTATTCTTAATAATAATATACTCAACAACATAACAATAACCTAGAAGGTTATGATGGTTACTTGCCTCACATTTCCACATGACAAACTCCAGGGATTTTTAGCCCATGAATGTCAAGTCATAGTTCACATCTCCAATTATTTACTATGTCACGACAGCTTCATGATGCGGTTTTAATTAATATTAAAGCTAACTTTTCATTTTATTTTATTTATTTATTCAAATTAGAAGTGTCGCACTAGCCAGCAAACCGCATGTGACCCCATGGTAATTTTTTTAGACCCGCGAGGGTCTGGAATGAAATGAAAACAAAACATGTTACGAAGAAAGTAGGACTTAGGGGAGGTCGAGGCAATCCCATACATGACTATTAATACATAAGTTCAAGAGATGTGATATGGATTTAGGCTATCTCACAAATGGATCTCTGAATTCGTTAAAATGAGCCTTTCCTCATGAAAAGGTTGCCTGCCATCCTCCAAAAATTTTTCAAAAAGTATTTCAAATTTTAAATGAGTGAAAACTTATTAACTGTTATGTAACGGTTCAGCCATAAAAAAGTAAGATTTTAAAAATTGCCATATTTGCCCCCAGGGCACCGATTTCCGTTTTATAATTCCAATTCACATCCCACATCATGATCCCAATTCTTGAATTTTGTAAAAGGTCCTAAATTAATATAGAGCACATCGTTTCTATTATTAATATTAATAAATTGAACTATTTACACGGACATTTTTTATTTTGCGTGTGTTAAATTTCTTTTTATACGCTTCTTTTCCCTCTTTCACGAAAAAATATTGTTTAAGATTTGAAGTGAGCCGCCAGATTCTCTTGCAACCTGAATTTTTTGTTTTATTTAAAAACCAGACCACTTACGTAACAGTTTTGTTTTACGCTTGATTTATGTTTCATGTTCTTCCCATATATACTTAAAAATGGAGATTAAAAGAATTGCCAATTGTGTTTAAATGATGTTTAAGATATTCCAACGGAAGGGCGCCATTAAAATTGATTCACCGTCAGAGGAGATTGCATTATCCCGCTCAATTTTCTTTACTCGTTTCCACTTAACTCGATCTTTATTAATCATATTAAAGGTTTTATTTATTATTTGAAGTGAGGGTCAAATTTTTAATCTTTTTAATATTTTTTTCTCATTAACTAAATGACATAAATCAAGAGGATACATTAAATGTGAATTTGTTTCGTTAACCTGATTAGGTTATGTTCGTCCTAAGAACCGTTTGCTAGAAAAGGAAATTGAGAAATTATAGTATTATAAGATGGAAATTAGTGACTTACAGTCAGCAGCACACTATTAATTAGTCATCCCAAAGCCTGTTTGTTGTAGAGGGAAGAATTCTTAGGAAAGTTTTTCCGTTACAACCTTCCGTTGTAAATGTACATCACGTTAGTCATCACTTCATATTACGTCATTTATTAGAGTGAAGACTTTGTTTGATGCGATGATTGGTCAAAAGTCGAGACTGTATGGGGTCTGGAAATGAAAAACAGTTATACAGATCTCTTTCAAACTAAATTAATAATTTCCCTTTTCATTACCTGGAGTCCAAAATAAATCCAGTTCATTTTGCACTTATTAACCTTTTTCGCAGTCACGTTACGCAATAATAAGAAAACTAAATGATCAGGGTCGACATGTTTTTAGCGTTTTGAAAAAGCCCTAGGCTTATTAATTTAGACTTTGTCTTTTTATATATAAATTATTTATTAATAATCTTTAGAATAGTGACAACTCGTTATTTATGACAAATTTTTAATGCAACTGCCAAAATCATTTGATATCAATTGATGTGAGAAATTTATTTTTAAGGGGAAGTTATGAAATTATGATACTTACAAATTGTATGATGAGTAGCGTGAAGGCTGACTGGATCTGACAAAAAAAGTCATATTATTATCTATATTAACTTTATTTGAGAGAAAACAAATCTATTTATTGTTTTCTCAGAGCTTAACGTTTTTTTTAAATTTTGTGATAGTCATTTTGAAAATTTTGAGAGATATTAAAAAAATAAAAGAGATTGGTGTTACTGGTGAGAACAATACCGAATAATTATTAAATAAAACGAGAATATTACACGAAAAAGGTTTAAAATGAACGTTCGCTTTTAGTTTCCGTTAAAGTTCTTTACAACAATGGCGTCTCAGTCACAGACGTGGTGGTGTGTTCACTATCTCTATGGAATTGTTTCAGAAAAAATTTTAGGCTAATCAAAAGAAATCTTCAAATTGTTTCTAAACAAAAAAGATCAGAGGTTTGCTACATTCCGCATAAAATTGTGCATTACTTATGAAATAAGTTCTTCGTAAGACTTTGCATTCAAAATACTTCACCCACTTTAAGGAAAATACCTTTAAGCATAGACGTTTCAGTTTTGCAGAGGTGATTTCCTGTTTTGTTTTAATTTTTATTCATTTATTTCTTTCACAATGCAAGCACGAATACTGTATACTGTAACACATCTGATGGAATTATCAATTTGATAAATTCACCTATTAATCTAAAAGTCGAAAACTCTTGAAAACCAAATCATAGTTCATCTCTCTTTCTTAATAAGATTTTAACCGTTTACTTGACCAATTTGGGAACATAATACTAGGTCAGGTTGATCGTGCTCAAAACAATGATAACAACCCGTCGAAGATGTTCGGTAACCGTCGACGACAACTGAAATGAGGAAGACAAAATTTCTAAAAGGGCTCATTGCAGAAGAAATAGGTTATCAGCTTAATGTTAGTGTTGTTATTGCGTTGGTTATTGCACCGCGAGAACTTATGGGCGTGAGAGTTGTGATTGGAGTATTAATCAAAAGTGTGCATTATATATGAAAGTAATTCTTATTAAAACTTAAGATCCTTTTTTGATTATTTTATAACTCAAAGGACCGTAGTTATGACAAATTTCACAGTTTCCAACCACGTGAAAAAAATGGACAAAGAAATGAAGATAATCATTTCGACAAAAAAATTTTAATTGGACTGTCTTATGAAAGGGAGTTAAGAATTTTTGAGATTGAGGATACAAATTAATTTTTTAAATGACGTAATGAGCCAAGTGTATTGGAGCAAATCTGAAACAATAATTCCAAATTAGAGACGTCAAGAATTGAATATCCAAAAATCTTTCATTGCATATTGTGTATGATGAGTGCTCCCTCATGTTAATTAATTATTAAAAGTTTTTTTTTTCAATTTTCTTTTTTCATCGTGCCAAAATTTGATCCTTCACTGATTAGCATTACGCAAAGAATTCCTAATTAAATTTAATGTTTTCTACTTGCACAAGATGGATACGAAAATAAAACCCATTGTTAGAGGGAAAAAATTAAACAGTTAATGAGCTTCGAAATAATGAGACTTTTCATCGAGTATGTGGACTTAAACACGTGCATCTGTGTCATAATTTTTCAACTCCGCATGTGCACTTAATTATAGAAAGGTTTGGAAGGAATTGGAGATGATGTACCAAAGTTTATAAAGATCGTGATAAGCTAAGGAAAAAACACAGGATGTGTCGGGAGGTAGATAGAAAAGAGGAAGAAGAAATATTTCAAAAGAGAAACTGGTTCAAAAAGAAAGCGGGAAGAACAGAAAATTCGGCTCAACTAACGTGGTATGCATACACAGCCGGAAGGATTGAAAGAACAAACCCAAAGTAGCCATTTTGAAAGCCTTTTTTTTGGTGTTTTCTTGCCCTCACCTCCATAACCTTTCTCCAGGAGGAAGTGAATACACTAAGCTCAACAGCACGTAAGGAATGAGTTCATATCACAGCCGACTTGGATTGTGCGCTAGATAAAATGGCGGCGAAAATATGGCGAGGGTCAGTTTTGCATAATGGCGTACATTTCCTTCTTCCTCTAATCAATAAACACTACCTATTTGCCCAGGTTCGAACATGATTTGTTTAAGCTAAATTTTTATTTACTCTCCAAGACAAAAATTTTTGCTTTCTTAAATATTCATTCCGACATAAAAAGTCGCGTTTTGTTTTCTTTTGTAGTGTAAATATATTTCTCAGCTCTTTTAATTATTTTTTGTGGGAACAACGATTATTGCAATTGTGTGCTTCTAATCTCGGTCATCGAAGCCTTGAATGTCAGGTTAACCTTATTTTTTATCTTTTAATATAAGAAAAAGAAAGAAAATTATACTGATGTGTGATAATTCATTATAAAATATTGTTTCGACAGATTTATTCGATCGCAAAAACGATTTCATTAAAATTTGGAGTAATTACGGTTTTGGTAAGTGTTTAAAGAGATGGTGGGCACTGAAGTGTGATAAAGGTGTATAACGCACACTATTGGGAAGAATTTATTTTGTAAGTGAACAATCAAAAAACAAGAGAGAGAGTACAGAAGAGGTCAGAGGGTTAAGGAATCAAAATTTTCAAACCTTCAGGTACGATTTCTGCTTAGGGAGGGATATCAGGGTTGTGAACTTCAACCCAACTTATAACTGGCTGTCTTGATTATTAAAATCATCAGAAAACCTAAAAATTAGCTTCAGAAAACAAAACTGATAAACCTAAACAAAACCTTGAGACATTGCTGGGCCATTGTTGATATTAAAAAAATAAAAATTCTTCAGTTTCTCTTGAGAAGGTTCGTGACATGATTTCCCAACAAAAGACATAATTTTTTATAATGATATATATTTATTGAATCGATTAAAAGAAACACATTTAAACGTTTTAAAAAGGTATTGTATATAAATAATTACACAATTCTAATGGACAGCTGCCATAAAAGACAAAAAGAAACAAAATAAATAGAAAGAAATAGAAATCCTTGCAATGCTTCCTTGAAAATTCTCTCCCAACAGAAAACAGTCTTTAACTTTCAGTTTATAACGAAAACCGAAAAATTCATTTTATTAAGTCGTTAAACAAAAAGCTTGAGAACATAGGCGGCGACCAAAAACCAAAAATTTTTCTTAACCCATCAACTGCCAAAATTGAGTTTATGTGTATGCATGTTACCGGTTTTGGTTTCTTTAGGTGCTGGATATTTCTTATCCTATCAGAGGATGGACATGTTTTGTGGTACTAAATAGTTTTAGTAAATAAACTGAAGTTGTCCTAATCTCCTAACCTCAAGTGCTAATCTCAAAACGGGAATTATGGCAGTTGATGGATTAATTATTACAAAGCGGACCGGGGACACACAAGTTACAATAACTCCTGTTGGTATTGTTACTGTGTTGGTTACAACCCCGCGTCAAGCTTTTCAGATGCTAAGAGAATTTCCTCTTACCTCGACCAATTTGAAGCGAATTCTTCATGCTACTAATGAAACTACAACCACTAAAGATGTGGTAGGGAAAAATATTCAAACCAAAAATTTGATTTTAGGGACGTGGTAACCAACACAATAACAATACTAACACTAATAGTCGCGAAAATATCATAACTCTACAACTACTAATTTGAAAATGGCGGATGACAGCTTCTGTATAGTATTCCCCGTCAGCGAATACACCATTAAAAGAAACAAAGTGAATGATATACAAGACAGCGAGGTATTTCGGATGCAAAACCCACGAAAACTCTCCAACAGTTTTCTTATACATCGATTTACATCTAAATAATTAAAATTAAAAGTAATCACAATCAACCAGTCGCCTGTCTTTTTAATAAAGATAATGAGGGAGCAAAAGAAACTAAAAAACCCGTCAGCAATTTTAAGCAAAATTCCATTCGAAAACAAACAAAAAGTCGCAGTCTCTTAATTCCGAACAAAACGAAAATGATAATTGAAAAAACCTAATCGAAATTAAAACCTAAATCTAAATACGAAAGAGCATTAGCAAAACACACACACATGTCGACAGAGAAGTAACTGACCAGCAGCTCTTCTCCATCGTGGCACTGAAAAATTAAAAATTAAATCTTACAATATTTCATTCGAGCTTTTATTTTTACACGGTTTTGACTACGTAAAACGAAATTTTGAAAAAAATTTTTAAGATCCACCAGACCAGAGCTTTTAAACGATCCTCCATCTTGGAGGAGGGGTATGTACCCTAACGGAATTCTAGTTTCACGTTGTTTTCGTACCATAAAGTCTCCAAAAGCGAAACCACAACACTGGTGGAACTTATTCAAAACGAAATCAATCTAATCGCGTAAATAAAATCCTTTTGCTATGTGAGAATACCTTTTTTATGTATTTTATATTTTATTCGAAACATACAACACCTATATATATATAAAAGCTCATACACGACGATACGAATGACACGACTTTAGGTTTTCAATCTAATTACACGAAGGATATATATGATATAGTTATGGTTATTAATACATTTTGAATAAAATAAAAAGTTTGTTTATAGTTCTTTCTCCGCTGAAAAGCCGACATATTATAACATCTTTTAGAGGTTTGAAATTTTCAAGACTAAATCCCCTTGGAAATTGTCAGATTTATTTACTTTTTCATTTTTCCTTGAATTAGTTTAGTCTGAACAAAAGATAATAGCTCAGAGTGTGAAATGTGGTTGTCAAGGTCTTGAGTCACGGTTTTTTACTAAATTATTATCATTATTTGGAGTTTGTAAGTTGTGAATCGGTTGAACAGCACAAATTTTGAAAAAATTCAAAACAAAATGGCTGCCGATTATAGTGGAGTTTTACGTTTGCCTTGTGATTTGAGTCAGTTTACAATTCTTACGGCCGGTTAGAGAGAGTAGACGATATTATACCCACGATTTGGGTTTTGAAAACGATTTTCTGTGAGCTTGTTATACACTTTTATATATATTATACACTTTTTGAACCAATTTCCACCAAACTTAGTAGACATTAGTAAGCGAACAAGCATTGTCCAGGCCTGAAGTGGCTCCGACTACAATCTCACTGAAGGGTTGTCTATGTTTATCAAAGTAAAAAATTTTCTTCAGCTGATGGATTTGGTCATCTGATTCTGGTGAAATGGCATGAATTTGACTATATATAAACATATTTTGATTAATATAAATTGAGACACTTGAGGTGAAAACAGATTGATTGGCCCAAACGAAGAAAAAAAATTCTGCACACTTATCTATGAAATGAGTTTCGTTAGTGTGCATTATTTATGAAATGAATACCCTCAGAAGTATGTAAAAATGTATAAGAAGGGAATGCTGGGTTATAAATTAGATATATAGAGTTACAGAGTTAATTACAACGTCATCACTGATGGGAGGAGACACTTCAGACCTAAACAGACATGCTGACAGAATTTTGGATTAAATGTCGCGTAACTCCGAGATATCGTCCACTTTTTATAAATGAAACTAAAATTTAAACTTAATTACCAAACTAAAGTCTAATTAAGTCTCTCCCCAACCTTCCATCAATCACCTCTCAACAGTATTACCCAAAACCCTTCCTATAGTCTCTCTCTCTAGACTGTTTAGAAGGAATCAACACAACCCGTCGTTCTTTAGTAACCCATCTACCGCACCATAGACCACGCTTAAAGTTTCCTAATAAATAATAATAATGATACTTAATTTAAGTCGCATAAAAAAAGGAAATTAGTAGCCTCTCCTCCCGCTCCCTCTTCTTTCCACCTTAGAAACAAAAAGTTTGGTCGCATTCATAGCCGCAAACCAGAATCCCTGAAAATAAATTGTTTCCTATCACCCCCCGGGTGAGTGTATAGGTGCTTTTAAGTTTACTTGACTACTTCACGACTTCATTTTAAGTGCAAAGTCGTAAAAAAAAAATTACATCATTTCATAAATAAGTCTTAATTCCATTTCTTATGTTTAACTCAACAACTTATTAAGTGTCCATCATTCCATTATTATTATTATTATTAAAAAATTTCGCATGATTCCAAAATTACAAAATCCATTTTTTTAAGAAAAAGTTTCTCGTTCCTTTGTTTCGATAATGGGAGAAGGAGGCAGTGGGTAATTATACTAAAACAAATATCATGTTTTAATTATGGTGACTATAAAAGAAAAAAAAATTTTTTTTTTCTCATCCAAAACAAATAAATTAAAACTCGAGGTAATGTCCGAAATACTCAACAAATTGTCGATGGACCTAAATGGTAAATGGAACCCTTAAAAGCGGTAAATCCCGATAAGTTTTTGACGGAAGAAGTCGTTCATTTTTCGATTTGCCCCGAATCAAAGCCAAAAAATCATTTTCGGTGGGTGGTTTCAACGGGGCGATGGGCACTATAGACGAGCAAGGACTGAATTTAAATTTCCTTCTAAACTTGTTTTTTTTTTTCCCCACTAAATGCCAAGGAAAATGTCTTCTTTCAAATTTTGATTCTGGTTCAATATTTCAAATAATTCATTCCATCAGGGATTTTGAGAATTTTTTTTCTCGTTTAGTCCGACGTTCAATCAATCAATAATCAAACCTCTTTGAATGAATTTGAATAAATACAGCGGGCCCACATAGACAAATTGCAAAAAGAAAATTCTAAACACGACAGCTGCAAATTTTTGATTTTTAATTTACGATTTGACAAGTTTTAATTTTATTTCACCTAAATTAAACATTAAAACAACGATTTTGTTAAGAAACCTTGCCGACTTGAAAGTCGAGGAGCGGTCAATGGTTAAAAACTTCAGAGAAATCCTCGAGTGAATTAGTTTCAAGTGACTTTATTGGTGATTACGACCGAAGGAACTCCGGAATGAAAATAGGAAAAGTGTTTATTAATGTTATCATCATCATCATCATCATTATTATTGTTGTTGTAAATGAAATTATTATTTAGGAGGACAAAGATTGAGCTGGATAAAGGTGGCAGGTTGGTTGGGAGCGGCTGAAGCTATCACGGGAAGGGAACCTTGAAACAGTCGTAAAGGTACTCCATTACCGGTAATGGAATTAACGGGTATGACGCCAGTGGGTATCGTAGGAACCGATGAGGATCCTGTTCTCTGAACCGTTACCGGGTTGCTTATTAACAAACCCGATATGATGTCCGATGCGTTCGACGTCGAGTTCTGAACAGGAGCTATTACGTTCGAGTTGGATCTTCTTTTACGCTTCACCGATGAGCCTTTCCCCGGTGCAGACGACGCGCTTTTCCTCCCCAGTCCGCCTCCTCTATTCTGATTTGCCTTTTTACCGTATTTTGAAAACCCCGCGTTCTTCCCGTTCGAATTTGAAGCGTTCACGTTTTGTGTGCTGTTCGTATTATAACCGTCGTTGAAACTGGATCGAATCGGTGGCGATGAGGACGCTGAAGAACTCCATACCGATTGGAGGTGTTTGCGAAGGGTGTCCAATTTCTTGCATGTGGACATTAGGCCACCTATCAGCCGACATCCGAACGTGTTCGTGGCTAAAGGTTTCGGATGACTTGAGTGCCAGTGTATGTCGTCGAACACGAGATGTGGAGGAGGTGATGGAGATTTCGGCGTGACTTCCGGTTCGAAATTCCATTTGACGAGAGGTTCGGGTTTGGGTGCTACCGGGATTATCGGCAAAGGTTCGCCTTCGTCGACGTCTTTCAACGTTTTCAACGTTTCATCAATCAGGGCTTCCAAGTGTGTGAGGGTAACGTGAACTGACTTTGATCGACGTCATCTTCCACAGTTTCTTCCTTTATTTTCAGTCTTTTCGTTGGAGGTTCCTCCGGTTTAATACTATGATCGCTTGTCCAACCTTTGTTCAGCTGGACATTTGGTAGCGAGGCATCTACACTCTGAAGTTCGCACGTCTCTGACAGAATGCTTTCGTTAGATTCCGCCTTAGGCAATCTACCCAGTCCGTTTTCACCTTTGACTTTCTCATCGTCATTTTGACTTTTCAAAACCCTTATCAACGTATCGTAGGGCATTGTTCTATCAGACACGGCTCTTTTCATGGCGACTTGATGTACTTTACACAAAATGCTCCGAACACATGGTTTCCCGTTGTCATTAACCACTCCGCAGTGTTTATCAGGATCGTAGGCCTTATCAACCTTTCGTTCGCTTTTTCTTTTTATCCCGCCTCCTAGTTCTTGTTAAATCCTTACCCTCGTTTCCCTCGCCTCCATTTTCAGCGACTTGAATGGGGCTTAAAGCCACCGTAGGTTGCAATTCGGTCGTGGCCCTCGAACTTTCGGCTTTCCTCTATCCGTTCGACCTGAGGTTATATTTTCCGCCTCGAAAGGTTTTTCTACCGGTTTTCCCTTTTTTGACTTCTCTACCCGTTTCGAGTCTTTAAAAGTTTCTTCAGTCGATTCGGGTAAAGGGCTCGACTTCACCTTTTTTGATTTATCTACTTTTTCGGACTTTCTTTCTAACGGCAGTATTCTTTTGGATTTCGATTTGTTTGGGAAGTCTAGAGCTTGCTTGTCCCCCGGAGAAAAAGACTTGTCGTCTGCATGTCGCTTTTCCCAATGATCTTTCAACGCGTGAGGCATGAGTATCATTGAGCAGAGAGAACAAACAACGGTGTAGAAGTTATCCGTTTCTGGACACCGGCCAAACAATGCCATATCCTTCTGACGCAACCTCTTGACATCTTGCAACGTCCTTAAAATATTATCTTCGGCGCGGTACTGATATTGCGATCCTCCTCCTCCGCCCCCGTCGAAAGACTTTGTCTCATTATCGCCAGGCCGGCTTTCTATCAAGTCAATCAACTTCTGCCAGTGTTGCCCGATCAGATGAGTCGTCGAACTGTTTTCTTGTTTAAAGGTGTCCATTTGAGCGGTCATATTTATTGGTTCACTGTAAACAGACAACAACAAAAAAAATCATTAATATACAACCTGACTCGCACATCAAGTTAACTTTTCCTATTTTTTTTGAGTTAATTATCAATTCCAAAAAATTTCAGGGCCGTGAGTAATGTAAGACATCTCTCATCTCGACCTTTAGGTTTTGACTGACCCATCCCAGAACAGGATAACTGAATTACAAATCCCATAAGTTTTTTTTAATAATATTTGTTCTTGAAAGGTAAATGTTAATATTGTGACATAATGAATATAAAAAAACTTCATTGTTTGTTCCACTCATGGGTGCGGTGAGTCTTTCCTTCCACACGTGTCTTCCAACAGCCTCCTTCCGTTTATATCCATTTCAATCAACTTGTGCATTTCCTTCCTCTCTAATTAAAACTGGAGAAACTATTTTTGGACACAAGTCTAACGAATATAATAATAATAAGGACGAAGGATGATCGCGGTAGAAAATCATTACCCAGCAGGAGGTTAACAGTCACTCAACAACCAAAATCACCGATCACCAAACATCTGACGCCAAATTTATTTGAGTTCATTTGACTCAAAGGAAACTCATTATAGCACTCATTATATAACTGAGTCTACGAAACCGACTCATTTCACAAGTAATGCACACTTGTGTTGCAATTTTCCCAAAAAATTCTACCTAGAATACAATAAAAGGAATCGACATTTGATGATGTGTACCTAATGAATAATTATACGTTCGTGTATATCTAAAATTTCAATCGAGTCAAATTGACTCACAGCCAGCATCAAAATTTACTCTTTCATTATTATTATTATTTCAACAATATCCTCAAATAAGTTTAAAATCGTCCTTGACTCAATTTAATCAGGGTTAATGCGTCTCACTCACATAACATCGATGGAACGAGAGAGTGTGCAAGTTGAGTCACGATCAATGAAATGCATTTTCCATGCACCCACAAGAAAATAAATAAATAATTTAGAGCACATACACAACACGCTCTCATAACGAGTCTCCCATCTTTTTCTCTCTGATTCTTATCATTCTGACAACCCGGGACTGACCGTGACATCTTTGGAGTCAGGTTGACTAATAAGGACGCCATTTCTCTCTCTCTTCTCTTTTGATCTTCTGACTATATATTTTTCATTTAACGGCCTGAAATTCGTCATAGTTCCTTTGTTCTTTATATAAGTCGTAATCCTTAACCGTATTTGCAAATTTCCAAGGAAAACAAAAAATAAATAAAACGAAAACGAAACGGGGAACCGTTTTCAGAGAGAAGGGTTGAGTAATGTAGTGGGTGTCACGAGCGTGCGGGTATATCGTTATTTAAAAAAAAAAATGATCTCTCACGATTTGACTAGATTATTGAACCGAGAATCAGATTCCTCACACGAAGAGAAAAAAAATGTTCATTATTATTACCCAAATCGGTTATCCTCAGCATTTAAAGCTGATAATCCGTTAAGGTCAGGAAAAAACCTCTCCTCATTTCCTCGTCATTGGTTTATCAAAAACTAAAAAGCTTTTTTCGACTTAACCCTAACAGATTAACCCTGACTTTTCGTCGTTTTAAGAAAACTCTTCACCGTGAACCTAAGATCATTTTTTATCTTTTTTTGGAAACTTCTCCTCCTTAAACGAACCTCAGATCCCAGCCTCTTAAAGTTTAAACTTTTTCGTTCACACTCATACGATTCAAAAACCTTAACAGATAAACCGAATCTGAGTTTATCTAAATCCCTCTCTTAATCCATTTAGGAATTCATAGACGTTATCCAAAAGTTTTTTGCTGAATAATTTCGACTCGCAAAAACATGTTCAATCTCCGCCCCCGTCTTCTCGATTGTTCGATTTTACCGTAATAATAACCGTAAAATCGAGATTGCTAATTAGCAAATTATTTGCTTTTACCATTTAAATCCTGCTAAACGATTGCCACCAAATAATTCGAGGTGAGGAGTCTGACAAAAAAAAAATTAAATACACGAGGAAAAACTTTTTATCGATAACAAAAATGAATCTAGAATCAGGTTTAAATCATCCTGCCTGTTTACCCTGGAGTTTTAATTAAGATTTCCCAGACGAAAGATTCATCCAAAGGTTGGTGAGAAATTTTTAATTATCAACACCACATCCTTCGTTTTTACTCTTAATGTGCTGAGAATAGTAAGGGTTGCCAACACTACTAAAATATACCTTTCGTGTCTTTGACCTTTATTTTAATTTGGTTACGACTCTGAACCACATTTTCGATTTTAATTTGCTAAATCAGGCCTTCAAATTGCACTCATGTTCCTCGTCTTAAATGTAGAGAAGTCCTTCGAGGCGTGGGTAAGTTCTGCTTCTCGCCTCGAAGGTTTCTTTTAATGGTAGCTTCTCACATCTCAGAAAAGCCATCTTCGTGCTCGTGACCTTTGATTTAATTTATTCGGTTTGGCCCCTCGTCCCACCCCCACTGTACAATTAATTTCGGGTGAGCGATTGATTAGTGCAACCGAATTAGGCTCTCCTCTTAGGCAATGGAGCCAAAGGTCGGACGGAGTATCCGGTGTTAAAAGCCAACCACCAGTTGCAAGAACGTCCAAAAAGTCGACCTTGAACCGGGCGAAATCTTTTTAAGTTCTACCAAAGCCATGCTAAACTTCTCTCTCTCAAACTATAATTTATCAAAGTCGGAAAAAGACTGGAAACCTAGGAGAAAGGAAATGGAACTAGAACCTGCCATTAAAAAACGAACTTTTCCATACAGACGAATAAATTATTACCAGAAGACGTCCAGTTTTGCCTGTACTTAAAGTTACATCATCCATATTTCATCGAATAATTATTTAAGTAAAACATCATCGGAATAAGTTAAAATATTCCATGTCATATCTGGGTCTTTTCAACAACGCCAACGTACGCATACTCAGTTGTGTCTCCATCTATCGCACAAAACGAGATCTGGTTTCACTTTGATTCCAGACAAAAAGAGCCAATGTGACCTTTTTGAACAAAATACCAACTTCGCTGAAAATCGAATCCAAAAGGATAATCAAGAATACTTGAAACAAAAATCGGCTAAAAGTTTTACCAACAGCTTTTTTAAGTTGGCATCACTTGACAAGAAGAGTTGCCACGACAACTGAAATACCAAAACAAAGGGAAAACTGTATTAAGTCACAAGCTTCTAGTGTGAAATATTTTATCGTTACGTTCACTTTTGTTTTTTTAAATAAATAAGTAATCGGAAGTTATTTAAATTTTTCGGGGCCAAGGGGGGGAGTGAACCAAACTCGATGGTCATGTGATTTATATGTCTTCTTTAAGTTTTTATTTTTCAATTGTGATTGAAAG